>VWZS01002961.1:42864-117694 GCA_013397075.1 Rhabdornis inornatus
TCTGCCCCAAGATGAGGCGTGCACTGCATGTGCGGGGTCCCTGACGTCCCCGCAAGGAGTGATGTCACAAGAACAAGTTTCCAATTCCCCGAGGGTTTTGCCTCAAAATTGAAACAACTCCCGGGGGGCACCGGACGGGGTGGTCTCACCATGACATCATTCAGCTATCCCCACTGGGGAGTGACGTCAGACTCAGCTCCCATATCTCACTGGTTTCTCCCCAAAACCGCAGCACCAACCGCCCACCGCAGCCCCTCTCTGTGACGTCATTCTACCGCCCTGTGACGTCATTCTCCTCCCGAAGTGAGGCGTGACCTAGGTGTATGCGGGCGGGGGGGGNATCGGCTACTACGAGATCGAGCGCACCATCGGCAAGGGCAACTTCGCCGTGGTGAAGCTCGCCACGCACCTGGTGACCCGCGCCAAGGTGAGTCCCCCGCGGGGGTCGCGGCGCTGCCCCGGTGAGCGGGGACGGAGCAGGGAGCGGCCCCGAGCGCCCCCAGCCCCGAGCGGGCGCTGCCGGGGAGCGGGGCCGCTGTCACGGGTGACACGGGTGTCCCCGCGGGTCCCGTGGCACCGGGATAACGTGGAGGTGGAGCGGGGGGATGCTCCCGTGGTACCCGGGGATGCTGCCGGCGTGCCGGGGGGACGCGGAGGGCAAGCGGGGGACAGGTCGTTTCTTACCCAAACGGTGAGAATCGGTCGTGGCCGGGTCTCCAGGGCCGTGGGAAAGCGCAGGGAAAAGCGCGAGGGCCTCGCGAGGGAGCGGCGGCTCCAGGTGGATCCAGGTACGGCCGCGCTCCCAGGTGAGCCCCGGAACATGGCAGGAGATCCGGGTGGATCCAGGCACGGACGAGCCCTGGAGCACGGCAGGAGATCAGCGAGGATCGGCACTGTCGCCGCTGTGCTGCCGGTCGTGCCCGTGACACCGAGCTCCCGGGGCTCGCCGTGCTGCATGCAGCAGCGCTACACCGGGATCTTCCCGGAGCTGCGGCAGGAGCAGGGCTGGCATGGGCAGGCAGCAGACAGGCCTGAACCAAAACCCTGCTCTTGGCTCCGTGCTGGCTCCTTGGGAGCGCTGCGGAGAGAGGATGGTGTTGGCTGGGATTGTCCCTCTGTCAATTCCTGGGGTTGTCTCTCTGTCAGTTCCCAGGGCTGTCCTTCTGTCACTTTCAGGGATTGCCCCTCTGTCGCTTTCAGGGATTGCCCCTCTGTCACTTTCAGGGATTGCCCCTCTGTCGCTTTCAGGGATTGCCCCTCTGTCACTTTCAGGGGTTGCCCCTCTGTCACTTTCAGGGATTGCCCCTCTGTCGCTTTCAGGGATTGCCCCTCTGTCGCTTTCAGGGGTTGCCCCTCTGTCGATTTCAGGGATTGCCCCTCTGTCAATTCCCAGGGCTGTCCCTCTGTCACTTTCAGGGATTGCCCCTCTGTCACTCTCTAGGGTTGCCCCTCTGTCAGTTTAAGGAGCAGCATTGTTTTGAAACAGGAGGAGAAATCTACCGTCGCCTTGGTTTGTTGGAGCTCTGGCTCTTTGCCCGGATAATAAAGTGAAATTAATTTCAGGGGCTATTTAAACATCAGTTATAACACCTCCTGGACAGTTCTTTTCAGAGCTGGGCTGTATTTGCCTGCCCTGACAGCTATTTTGTGCCTGCAAGTGCTCGATGCCACAATTTAACCTGCACTTGAGGTGTTCTGTGCTGTTGTTCTCCCCGTGATGAGCCTGAACCTTGCTGAGAGAAATGGGGTGATGGGTTCAGGTGCTTCGAGTGAAGGAGACTGACCCCTCTGAGTGGAGGTCACTCCTGGAAAAGGAGGGATTTCGCTCCAAGTTGCTTTCCTGTTCCTGTTTACAGGCTCCATCCTTGGGTCAGGGTTTCTTCTCAGTGGTGCTGACTCTGAAGTTTGCAAAATCCCAAAGCAGAGACCATCTTTTGTGTGGGAATAGCTGATTTTGTCTAGAGAATGGCAGAATATGCACACAAATTTTGTCTGGAAATTGTGTTCCACGTTTACAGGGCCAAGGCTGGATTTCGCACGTTGGCTTTGGGTGATGGAAGGGGATACTAAGCTTGGAAAGCTTTGAAAGCTTTGCTTTATAGCAGTGTACACTCATTCCTACTGCCCTGGAGTGACCAAGGGTGGGTTGTGGACTTCAGGAATTGGCTTTCTGATGGGATGGTGAGGTGCTGGGGGCTCTGGAGCAGCAATTTGACCTGCAGCATGTTCCCTGCATGGAGGAGATCCAGTCCCTGTCCCTCTGAACTCTGGGGGCTCCCCGAGCCTGGGGAAATACCTGTGCTGGAACAACTGCCATCTGTTCGGCTGAGCTGGGATAGCTTGGAGCTGAAACTTGACCTGGAAGCTTTCTCAACTCCGAGGTCAGGTTTCCTTTCAAATCCCAGCCTCTGGAGAGGAGTGCGAGTGAATGGATTGGATTCTGCTTGCAGACCCCGAGCAGTGTGGGTTCAGTACTTTTCCTTCGCTGACAGAACTGTTGCTGTTGGCTCTGGGAGAGGAGTGGGGAAGGAGAAGGGAGCTGCTTGGTTCAGGCTCTGGGACTCAAGCAGTTAGAAGGGAGGTGTTGATGTAAATGCGTTGGAAAGGGCAAATCCTTATGGGGAAGCGTTTTTGACTGGCAGCAGAAATACAAAATAGTGCTACTGCGAGCTTGTCTTCATCACAGTTACACTTTTAACACTTTGACTTAATGGAAACAACTTGGAAGCGAGTAAAACCTTGGCAAAATGGTCGCATTTAGGGATCTGAAAGAATTCTTTGATCACGAAACACAAGCGCAGCCTGGTTGCTGCCTGTGCTGGCAGCCCCTTCCTGAGGTGATCCTGCTCTCCCAGTAGTAGCTGCGTAAGAGACCCGGGCAGTTCAAATATAGCCACCAAATCCCTGCACAAACTTGACCCCATGTCACATTCTCTTAGAGAAAAGCGGGTTTGCTCGTCACGGTCCTTCCTTGGGAACCGTGCTCCTCCGCCATCTCAGAAGGAATTCTGCTGTGAGTGTCTGTGTGAGCTTGGAAATTGATGTACCCCGTGATTTTGGGCCTTTTCCAGAAGGTGAAATTAGTGACTGGTGTGCATTGCTGAGCCTGGAATTTGAGGTGGTCTGTGGATCAGTGTTGGATCCTGTTTTCCTTTCCGGTGGACATTTACCAGGTCAAGTGGACTTTGACATGACAGCTCGAGATAACATTCCTGGCTTGTGTCCCCTTTTCCCTAAAAAGAGAAGTGGAGGACAGTTGGGTGCCTGGTCTGATCTTAAAGGATGGGGATTTTCCTGGCCCTTGGGAAGTTGAGCACTGCATTTATTTAGGGAGAGGAGCAGGGTGCCTGGCTCTGCTGGGCTGGCACGTTCTGCTGACACCGAACGTTGCAGTTTACATAGAACTGCATTTCAGGAGCTGAATGTGGGTCAGCAGTGCTGGGGACACTGAGGAAGGGGAATGTTAATCATCCCAAAGGGCAGGAGGCCTGTATTCATAATTGTCTCTGCTGGAGCTGATGGAATAGAAGGGAACAGTCGGCAATTTACGTATTAAGCAAGGCAGCAATTTACATTCAGTCCCTGCCCATGCAAAGTTGGACTCTTGTGCTCTGTCAGAGCTGCTCTGATGGCTGGGCAGGAGCTGGAGCCACTGCTGTGACCAGGATGAATTTGGCACCTCTGGGGTATCTTGCTGCATCCCTCCTTCTGTCCCCCTTCCTTTTATCTCTTCTCATCTTCTACAAGAAACCCTTGTTTCTGTGCTAAAAATCTTCAGAGTGACCTGCTGAATTAATTGTTTTGTACAGAATTTCCATTTATAAATCATCCAAGTGACTTCATTAGAATTCCAGCTCTGTTCAGGCGGTGGGGTTGTTTTTAATACCACGTTTTTTCAGAAGGGCTGGTCAGGGAATGTTCCTGAGTGTGCCAAGGAGCACATACCCTCTGTTCCCGTGCCCTTTGGCTGTCTGTTTGAGCCTTCAGGAGCTGTTGGGGCTGAGGAGGACAGGGAGGGACGCTGTGGTCGCTGGGCACTGCTGAGAGCACTCTGCTGTCCTGACTCCATCCCTTCCATCAGCTCCATGTGCCTGGAGGTGCAGCTGGAGCACGGAGCAGTGCATACCTGCCATGGCTGCACTGCTCTCATGGACTGTTTCACTGAGAGACAGGAGTCACTTCCACATCCATCTTTCTCTTGGAATGGAATTGACGGTCCTGGGAGAACACAGCTCCTTCCCAAGTGCAGTGATCTTCCTGCTGTACTGCCTTAGCTTCTTGCAGGCTGGTTGTCAGCTTAGGTTTGAGTTAAATTTCAGTAATATGTGGATGGGCAAATCTCAGAGCGAGTTTCCTTGGCTGTCTGTTGTGAGATCCTGTTTAATGGGTACCTGGAGTTGTTTTACTGGATAGTAACCCAAATCCACAATGCTTTAATCCTTTGCAGAGCACAGCCCTTCTACCAGCACAAGCACAACTGGAAAAAAGGCTAAAATCGAGCTGATTTTTCTTATTAAGGAGCTAAGCCTTTTCTGGAGAATGGGAGGCAGCCCTGCCCTCTCTGGGAGAGGACATTCTCTTCTATGAGAGAGCAGGCTTAGTTTCTGTGGTTTGTCTTTGGGTGAGTTGGAGTCATCAGTGGAACACATTTTTCACCAGAGTTCTTGGAGGTGGGCACTGTGGCACTGGAAAGCAGGATGAAAAGCGGGCTGGCAGACTTCATGGAGAGCTGGGCTTTGCTCTGGGAGCACTCAGGCTTGGTTTGGTACGCTCTGGGCACGGGGGGCTCCAGGGCTTGGCTGGCTGCAAAGCACTCTCAGCCCAGAGGGTGGGAGATGGAAAAGCCTTGGTGCTGCTGTGTCCTGCTGCTGCCCACTGGGCCATGCTGCAGCGAGGCACGTGGCTCTGGGCTGCCTGCAGCCAGCGTGCCCGTGTGATAAGCCCTGTGCTGGCACTGCCCTGACTCATCGGCCTCGTGTCAGATGGAATTGTTCAATACCTGAGCCGCACGTTTTGTAATGACCCACGCCTGGTCACCTTTCATCAGTCCTTTTCCTTTTCTTTTGCAGTGTTTGGTGGTGCTTCACCTACTTCTTGTTTCTCCTGGCCATGAGGAAAGCTGATGGCTGTGGATGGCTAATTCCTCAGGCAGCATTATCCTGCTGCTCACAGGGCCTTTGTTCTCCTCGCTCGTGTGCTGCAGGAGAGTTGTATTTTAGTTCTCATTTGGTGGGGAGATTTAGCAAAAGCCTAAAAGCTAGAAATGAACTTTGGCTAAGCAGAGTTGCCACAGTGGGGATAAGAGGGAATATTTCCTTAAAACCTCAGAGAGCCATTGCCTGTATCAACTCTGGGCTGAAGTACTGACATTTATGTTTCATTACAATGTTTTTCTTGCTATAGCAAATAACATTTGATTACCAAGATGTTAATGCCAGAGCATGATTGAATTAGAGACCAGGCTGCTTCTTGAGATGCTAACAGGTGGAAACAGGAGAGCCAGCTGACAGTGGGCAGGGTGAGCTAGGGGGGCTGTGGCATGAGTCCTGAGCCTTACTGGGCAGGGAGAGTATTCTAAGAGAGCCAGGATAATTAATACCTACTTCTCAGCTCTGTGGTTCTTAGCTTATTTGGGGGGTGAGGTGGCTACAACTTCTGTACCTCTTCAACCTGGCTGCTTCCCACCTCCTGTCTGGAGTCCCTTCCTCCCGAATATTTGCTGTAGCAGAGCTTTGGGGCTGCTGCAGCAGGAGGCAATCAACACTTGAAGGAGGTGGTGGCACCTTTGGGCAGGTACAGAGGCTGCCCCTGTGAGGAAAAGCCACTGACAGGAGCAGGAGGAGGAAGGGCTGTGGGGGTCTCTTTTCCAGAAGGGTCTCACAGAGGTTTGGTGAATGCTGCAGAAGCCTAATGAGGGTTTCTAGAAGCTGTCTCCTCATTTGTGTTTGAAGGAGGAATTACGTGAGAGGGAAATAAGGAAATGGCAGTGTGTTGCTGGGAGACTGGGCTCCTTGGGTATTAGACATTTTCACAGAGAAGCAGCTCTAAGCTCCTTTTTCCCATGTCCTCTCGCTGGGTCCTGTATCAGCCCTGTGCAGCGTGCTGCCCCTTCTTGCTCTCACCAAGACGATTGCATAACAACTCTGTGTTTCTGCCCATGAAAGTAAAGCTTTGGGAAGTTGCTCCAGCATGGCCAGCAGAGTAGAATTCACAGATTGTGATGTAAGTTCTCCCTGGTTGAAAAGATTCTCATGAGAGTTGTGACTTCCCTGTGTGACCATGGTGGGTCTCGTGCTCTGCACACCCCCAACAAGATGCTGCATTTAGCTGAACCTGCACGAGCAAGGGTTGAAATGGCTTGGAGCTTGCACAGGTTTAAATAGAGCAATTTGGAGATTCTCTAGTTAAACCATTGTACTCATTTAATGCATTCAGGGCCTTTCTGCTGATCCCAGGCCAGGGGTTTAATGTGCTGTGTTAACACTTAAATGAAGAAACCACTGAAGGCTGATTCATTATTAGTCATTATGTCTTTTTTCTAGTAATTCTGACCCCAAGTCTCTCTAGTTGAGGCTAAACCTCGCCCTCTCTGCTAAATGGCCATCAAAAGGGTTCCATGCAAAGGGAATTCTGTGGCTTCAGCCAAGTTTCAAAGTAGTCGGATCATGCTATCCCACACAAACAAACTCCCACAGCCAGTGGAACTGACACGTTGGGCTCAAAAATAGCCCAGTGTGTGTGGGGGGAGCCGAGCTGAGCTCTGCACATCAGAGGATGGGCAGGAGATCCTGGCACAGCACAGCAGCAGAGCTGGATCTCACTGGAGCCTGTCGGTCCTGGCTGGGTGTTATCTCGAATCATTGGGTCCTTTCAGAGCGCGTGCTCTGATCCCACAGAAATGTTGCTGATGCTTCTGGTTTATTCTCTGCATGCAGTGTTGGGGACAATTTCCAGCCAGGGCAGCTGCAGCTTGGAAGAACTGTAGGAAAGAGCTGGTCCTTGTGCAGTGCAGGTGTGTTGGGAGTGACTCCAGCATCCCTCTGTGCAAGGTGTGGAACTTCATCCTGGGGAGGGGGGCTTAGACCTGCGCTTTGTGGTTATAACTCAGTGGCAGGAGTGCAGATGCTCTTCTTGGAAGCGCTTTGGCCATGGAAGGTTTGAAATGAAGGTATAAATACGAGTATTGGCTGGTGCCCCTCAGCTGCAGTGTGTGCAGGAGTGGCTGCCTGTGCGGGGTTTGTGACTGCTGACAGAGGTGAGTGCAGTGCTGTGAAACCTCCCCGTGGGATTTGGGAGCTGCAGTTCCTGAGAACGTGTCTGAAGGAGCAGGTGAGGAAGGTGGGGATGCAGACACAGAAACCAGACGTGCTCTGGCACAGTGCAAGGTGCAGCAGCACGCTGTGGCTCACCTGGCCTGGCAGGGCAGTGCTGGGGTCAGCCTGTCCAGAGGTGATTCAGCACAGCCTGCAGCAGAGCCACGGAGAGAAACTGCCCTTGTCATCCCAGGGACTGGAGTGGGAGCCTAACCAGCTTCCCAAATCCTGCCTTGGCTGCCTGACTAGGGCCTGCTGACAGGAGTGATCTGTGTTGAGTGCCTTGGTCGCAGATGGATGGAGGCACTGGCCTGAGCCCTGGTGTTGTGCAATGCAGGAGGTGGCTGTTCCTGACTGCCCAGTTGGGTGTTGCCATTGTAGTTTGGGATCTCCTCAATGTTTGCCACTCTCCTGTATGGTTTGGCTCTGCCTTCAGCTCCTCCAAGCCTGGGCTGCAGTTATAGGACATTAATTACAGTACATTTGGAAGATGGTTTAGAAGAAAAGGAGTCTGTGGGGTATCAGCGTGCGACTGCGGGCCCGGAGCTGGAGGCCAGCGTGGTTTGACAGGGAGCCAGGCCCAGGACGACTGTCAGAGCTCCATTAGCTGAGCACACGCCTCGGCACTACTGGGAATACAGAGAATGCGGGGCCGCGGCAGCAGATTAAAGTGTTTCAATTAAAGTCTGGATTTGGAGGCTGTGTGCGTCTGCTGCCTTTCAGCAAGCAGATGGATGTTTCTTGTCTCCTTCCAATAACTTTTAAAATGTGGTTGGTCCTGTTGGAAGGAGTTCTGAATGAGAGGGACGCAGCGAGGTGTTTTCAAGGCTGAGGAATTGTGTGTGGATTTCTGCAGCAGAAGGGAAGACACATTTTTTCCAGGTTTTTCCTAACCTACACAAATCAGTCTCAGCTTGTTCTGGCTCTTTGGCTCTCTTGGGCTTTCAGCTGTGCCTTTTCCTCCATAACTTCTGTCCACGCACAGAGTGTTAACTGCAGGAATACCTTTGGAATGTGTATGGAGGATAGCAGGGATGGGTGTGTGACAGACCCATGGCCGGCACTGTGGGCAACAAGGGTTTTTTTTAAGGCTCTGGGATCTGCTGTCATGTAACCTGACGCCTTTCTGAATTTTTTGCCTGTATTAGGGCTCATCAGGTACTTCCAGGTGTGTTTCTGGCCCCTCTCAGGGGACTGTATCTTTGGAGCCCTGAGGCTTCTTGCAGTTGGGCGAAGGCAGCTGTGTTGAAGCTGATGCCTGAAAACTAATTGTGGCATTTCGCAACGCGAAGTGTTCCTAATGGAAGGAGTACAGTTTATGAGCTGTGTGTCATTGTGTGTGAAGTGTGATCAGATAACACCCTGAATTGCAGCACTGAGCCTAATTGGAGCTGGTTCCTGTCTCTGGAATGGAAGGATACAGTC
Source organism: Rhabdornis inornatus (assembly GCA_013397075.1). Taxonomy (NCBI): domain Eukaryota; kingdom Metazoa; phylum Chordata; class Aves; order Passeriformes; family Rhabdornithidae; genus Rhabdornis; species Rhabdornis inornatus. Next base: position 51,603 of record VWZS01002961.1, read on the forward strand.
TGTTCAGGTGTCGTGCTGCTCCTGCAGGCACACAGGAGTCTGGAGCGGTGCTGATGCTCAGTGTACCCTTGCCAGGTAGGCAGAGCCAGTTAGATTTTCCATGATACAGTCTTCAGACATGGGCAGTGAATAAATTAGGGGAAAAAATGCCTCTTGTCCCATGGATATCTAAATTCTTAAAGATGTTTGTCTGTGCCCCTTTCAGCTGCAGTAATTAGTGCTACAGGAAAGGGTTTGCTTTTGTCAGTCCCTGTGACAGTGTGATCATGTCTCTGTGTGCCCCAAATTTTCATTTAAGCTCACAGCACCAGCAGCAACCAGAGATGAAAAGTATTAGTCTTGGTACTTAGTCCTTCCTCTCTAGATGTGCTTGTAGGAAATCCTTGGTCTGTAATCTTGCGAGTGGCTCTGTCAAGGTTATCAAGGCTGGCTGGAGTGCCGCTGATGGACGGGCTCCGGGCAGCCTGCACGGCTCTTCCCGGCTCCCCCCGAGCCACCACCGCTGCTGCCGGGAATTGTCCCGGCCTCTGCCCTGCCTTGGACAGAGAAAGGATCATGTGCTGGGTGATTTATGGCAGGTTTGCTCGTTCCCAGGTGGCCGGCAGACAATGGTGCTCTTTTTTGGGAAGCTGCTGCTGTAGCTGGTGTCCTCTGCACCCCAAGGCTGGGGCAGCTGTGGCTGCTTTCAGCACTTTTGGAGGTCAGAGGACTCCCCCAGCAAACTGCTGATGATACAGCTTAGCTTGTGCTCTATTTCTTTGCACATGTGGATGTACCATTAATGAAATCGAGCTGCTCCCCAGCAGCCATGAAGGAGCATGTTCTCAGCTCCACAAAGCCCATCTATGTTCTCCCATCTCTCTGACACAGTGAGGGGGTTGTCAGTCGTACAGCAACTGTTTGTTTTCAAGCACAATCTCATTGGAAACCAATAAAAATCATTCTGATTCATTCTCTGTACAAGGATTTTAATACTTGGCTTCCACAGAGGCTGTTTTTCCCCTGAGTCGCTCTGGGAAGTGTAAGATGAAAAAAAAAAATCCGAAGACTTTTCCTTTCTGCTGGTTAATTCAGCTGGTTTATGTTAGAAACAAAGTGCAGAGTTGGTGGAGAAGGAAATCACGGTCGCTCCCTTCCCCCTGCTGCAGCGTGGGTGTTGTGTGCCCACTGCCCTGGCAGAGCTGAGGTACATGGGGAAACCTGTGCTTAGTCAGAACAAAATATTCATGTGTTTTTCATCCAAGCTGAGACTCCCATTACACAGTAAAATGACAAGTGAAGGCTGACTATAGGTATTTTCCCACTCAGTGGGCGCTTGTGCAGTTTCTGAGTCATCAGCTGACAGTGTGGGCCTCAGTCTCTGCTTTTCCTCATGTGCGTGTGCTGCTGGTCCCTGTTTGGTTCCACAGACACAACTGGATCCTTGTTTCCACTTACCATTGACACAGTTGGGAATTAACTCAGTCCCTTCATGTGAACCCAAAGGAAAATGTGGTGGCTTGGTGACTGCAGTCTGGGATTTGAAATGCACCACCTTCTTTCAAGGTAAGGTGGGATACAGCCCCTAATTATGAGATCACTGAATTGTCTGGCTCCTTTTTGAGTGATGGTCAAATCTCTTGAACTTTTGTAGGGCTTAAAGGCAGATGGGTTTAGGATATGTAGGAGGTGTAGCTAAAGTTGCCTGGAGCAGTGCTGTTGGCAGTGACCAGCACGTGGCTGGATCTGTTCCCTGTTTTTGGGGGTGTTGGGGTTCCTTGTTGCTGTGCCATGGCAGTGAGGTGCAGAGCAGCAGTAGCTTTAGTGCAGCAGGAAATTAGTGGGAAAACTAAACGTGTCAGAGCTTTCACCATGGCAACAAAGCCCGGCTGGCTCGCAGCACAGCGAGACAAAAGAGGGTCAGGTCTGCACGGAGCAAGGTGGGAGCCTTCTCCAGGCTGAGTGTCCCCAAACCTGCCCCTTTTCCTGGGGAAAGGGCTGGTGAGGTGACCCACATCAGGATTTGGAGTCAGGGATTAGAAGTGTGCTCCACTGATCTCATTCTTATGTCATCAAAGCACCTGACTTGGGAAGTGCCCACAGCCCCAAGGCTACAGGAGCTCAAGGAGTGTTTTGACAACACTCTCAGGCATAGAGTGGGATTCTTGGGGCTGTCCCATGCTCCAGGGCCAGGAGTTGGACTTCATAGGTCACTTCTGACTCAGGATACTCTATGATTCTGTGCTTTCTGCAGTGGATGGGAATGTTTTCTAAATGCCACACAGTCGCTCAGATTGTTTCCCTTTCCCTGAATATGTTTGTAAATAACAGAGGTTGTAAGTCTGCCTTGTGTGACAGTGCCCAGACATAGTTGCTTGATTGCTCGGCTCTTTCTCTTGGATTTGTGAGCAGCCCAGGGGTTGCACGAGCACTAAGTCACGTTCTGATGGCACACCATCAGTTCGCTTATCTGTCATCTCATTCCGTGTGTTCCAGCATTTTCAGCTCTTTGGTCAGGTCAGCACAAAAGGGTTGAGAGCACCGACATTGCCAGTGACACGTGGAAGGGCTGGCAGTGCTCTGTCCCCCTGACGGTGTCTCAGTGTGGTTTGGCCATCCCCAGCCAGGCTCAGCAGCGGGCCCCGAACGATGCTGCTGCTCAGGAGTTGTTTTCCTCATAATTGAGTGGGATATTAAAAGGTTTATGGTTTACAGTTACAGGCGTTGCTCCAGCCGGAGGAGCATTGAAATCGATACGGCAATTACTGCCCGGCTCGTCACGGGTTGTGACTCTCACATGTTTGGGGAGACAAAAGTGGAAGTGGCTGGAGGAGTGCCACCAGCGGGGTGGCCACGGGCTCGCCTCCAAGCCAGGGATGGGGTGCTGGGCAGCATTCCTGAGATGGGGACAGGGTGCTGGGACGGCACCCAGAACCCACCTGCCCCGAGTCCCTCAGAGGCACACAAGGAACTCGCAGTTGGGCTGTCAGTTTTGCAGAGCACGAATATTAAAAGAAGAAAAAGCAACTTTAGAAGTGCTCTAAGAGCAAGAGTATTTTATACAATTTTCTCGTTCCTGTCATCTTCTCTTTGGATTTGTCACCGAGTCTGGGACTGAGCTGGAGGAAGGTAATGGCAGCAGTGACCAGGTCTGGGTGGCCCTGGTTTGGAAGCACCACTTCCTGCCGGATTTGCATCCCAAGCCCTAAGTCAGCACTTCGGGGCTGTGTGTGGTAGGGTGCCCTGGCTTGTTGGAGTGAGTCATCATTCAAATAGACACCAGTGCAAACGTGCTTGTCCAAACAAGAGCAGCTCTGCAGAGGCAGCCGGCTGCTCCGTCTGAGGTGAGCAGCAGAGCTCTTCTTGTTTCACCACCTGCAGGTCTCCAAGGTCCCAAACCTTGCGCAGTGTGATGTGGCAGCACCGCCTTCCTTCCCAGCTGCCTGGAACAAAGCTTTGCTTCCTGTGCTGCGAGGTCAGATCCTATCGCCTTGGAGGGAGCTGTGCTTTGGGCCGGGCAGATTTTTCCTCTGGGTCCCAGAACAAAGGCTGCTCTGCACAGTCTGCCGTGGTGCCTCCTGCCTCTCACTGGTGGAAACCTCAGCCATGCACCTGAGTGTTGGAATTCAGTGCTAGGATGGATGCTCCAGTGGTTTTGTTAGAATAGGAGTATCAACTCCCAATTAAAATGGTGATTAAGATAGCTTTTTGGTTTTTGCTAGGCTTTTTTTTCTTATCTTAAATGTGTTTGAAGATCTTGAACAGCAATTCCAGTCCTCTGTTTGCTTTGATCCTTTGGTTTCCAGGAATGGCATGTGTCACAGGAGCTTTGTTTGAGTTCTCAGAGCCCTGTGCTCCTAATTCAGGGCTGGAGTAAGAAGTGTTTATGATGTGTGACTTGAGTGAGTCACCTCGAGCTGGAGGCAGCTGTCAGCCACAGCAACCTGCACAGCCCAGCCCATGTGCACTACACCTGGCTGGGTTATCCCGAGCAGGGCAGCTCAGCAGGCTCCTGCCTGGGAGCTCCTTCTGTCACACAGAAAAGCTGTGTGAGAAAAACACTGTCACCTCAGCTGTGCTCTGCCTCCTGCCATGCTCCTACCTTGCCATCTTTGGAGGGATTCCCCCCCAAATGCCCTCCCAAAGGCCAGGAAGAGAGTTGTGCCCAACACAAAGGTGCAAATCAGCTCCTGCTGGCACAGTGCTGCTGCTTTGACCCTGGCAGCATCCATTTCAGGTGACAGCACTGAGCTCCCAGTGTGGGAATCCTTCCGTGGAGTTCATTTTCCTCACTGTTGGCAAATGGTGAGCCAAATGTGTACACAGTTTAGAGCAACAGCTTCCTATTGACAGTGCTTTCAGAGGATCTGTTGTTTATAAAGTGAGGGATTTCCAGCTTTGTTTTTCTCTCTCTCCAGTGCAGAGTAAACTTTTGAAATTGGATGTTTCATTTTTCAACTGCTTGATAATAGTTGTTGGATTCTGCTGCTGTCAGTGAAACCCACAGGCTCAGGGGAGGGCTGAGCTCTGTATTTTGGACGTTTCTAGGTCTATATGCAGTGTAAGTCCTCAGAGGATGGATGGGATCTGGGTAACAAGAGGTGTGCATTACACCTTGGCTCTGTGTGATATCGGTAGAAAGGTCTTGACGCAGGCTCTGTCTGTGTTCTAGCTGGAAGAGAAATGGGAATGAGAGGAAGAAAGGCAGGAAAATAGGAGTACCCCTGCAGTTTGGTGTGTGTGTGCACAGCACAGAGGGCCTGAGCAGTGCTGCACTGCTGCCCCATGTGCTCAGACTCACTGCTTGGTTTCTTAATCCAGGCGCTGCAAGAGCATTGCCAGAAGCTCTGAGGGAAATGAAGGAGCTGGGATCCATTTAGCTCCTATCAGGCTGATGTGTACAAAGTACCTTTTGATGCCATTGCCCGGCCAGTTCCATCTGGGTGAGCGGGGCGAGTTCCTCTCTCTGCACGCTTGGGCTTCGCGCCAGGGTGTTCCATCTCACACACACGTATGAGAACGTTGTAAAAACATAAATCCATAAGCCTCTCCTGGTGATATTGCTGTCATTACTCTGCTAGTAGTTTTCAGGAGTTAGGGTTTAAGTGCTTCCTTGATTCTGTCCTCTCCTGCCATACGTCTCAGACCGCCCCTGGAATTAGTGCCAAGCACCGTGGTTGGGAGTCAGGTTGAGTGACGCCTTGGGCAACCAGCTCAAGATCAGCAGGAGGAGATACAAGATACTCGGGTGCTGTTCGAGCTGATAGTGCCAGAGAAATATTTAGCACATAGGTGACACTTCTAATCTTTAAAGCACTTCATAAACATTGGCTAATCCCACAGTGCAGTCTTGGTTGGCAACCTATCTGTCTTCCCTGGAGAGAACAAACGGCTGGAGGACTCTGGGAAGCTGCAGTGCCAGGCTGTGATAGAGCCTGAATTTCAATTGGATTTTTTTAAGTATAATTCAAGCTACAAGATCCATTGCTTCTATGACCTTAAGCACATGAACTGTCTGCCTTCACTCATACCTGGGATGGCGGTTCCCTGTCCTCATTCATGGACACTGGACTGAGGTGTGCAGACAGGCAAGAGAGGATGAGGAGAGGTTTCAGCACACCCTGGGGCCTGGCCAGGCAGGTGCAGGAGGTGCTGTGTGAGTACCAGCTGTACAGGACAGTCATGAGCACTCGGGGTGGGAGTCCTGAAAAAAAACCTGTGGCATAATGCTGTTGTACAGCTGCGATTGCCGTGAGGAGAAAACCTGAGTGACTTCTGCTCTTCAAGAACTTGACCTTTTCCTTTAGCATCCTGCTCTCATGGGAAGAGCAGATCCATGGGCAGGGAAGGTCAGTGCTCCTGTGGTCTTCTGCAGCCACGTCCTCAGTGGCAGATGAGCACAGTACCCTGTGGGTGAGTGAAAGGGAGCTGGGAAAGGGCACTTAGTTTAGTGTGATACCAGGTGAGGCATCTCCTCGAGCCTTGGGGCATCCCTGGCTCCAGTTCTGAGAGTGCCCAAATCCTCAAGCTACCAGTTGAGGAGGGAGGAGGGGCTCTGCCTCTCATGTTGAAACCGGGGCACTGTGTAGGAAGGAACGTAAGATTTGTATCATCAAAGGGCTGAATGCAAGAGGGAACATGATTTTGTAGCCTAGTGATGAGGGAACTCCCCTAGGAGGGGATAGGGATCAACTTCCATCTGTGCTCCAGGGACTGTTTATGTATTTTGTGTTGAGAATTGCTGGATGAAGCACATCCCGAGCAGCAGTGAGTTACTGAGCAGTAACTGGTGGCTGTGCTGGGCTGGCTGACTCTGCCTCAGCACCCCTGGGGCTCCTGCACTGCCCTTGTCTCTTTTAGACTCCTTTTAGGACAGGGGACCGTGGTTATTTACAGCTGAGTTACCAGAACTTAAAGAAATAACAGACCTCATCCCACTGCAAGTATTAATCAGCCACAGGAGTGCTTTCCTTTCTGCAAGGAAACTGAAGTGTGTTTGTTTGACCTCCTTCAGACACCTGAAGGTGTAAAGATAATGCAGTGTGTGAGACAGCTTGCACCAGAAGGTAGTGGTTATCAGGAGTTACGAGGTGACGAAAACCAGTGTTGTTTAGATCTGGCGATTAAGATCCTTCCTTTCACTTCTGATTTCCTACTCGGGCATCTAAATTGCTTAATGAGAGAGTAATATGGAAAACTAGCAAGGTAGGAAGCCTGGTTTCCAGTAAAGCTTAAACCACAAGGAGTTTATCAGAACCTGACGAGGGGCAGTCCTGCTGTGTATTTATAAACCAAAAAGGGTGTCTTCACTTCAAAACTCAGAAGACACAATATATTTTTTATTTTTTTCAGGACTTGGTTTGTAAACAATGGCAGAAGGTAGCCAGGTGAGGTGTACAGAACTAACTGCTCACTTGCTACCAGGAGCAGAAGCTACAAGGGCGTTGTTGCACCAAACAAGCCTGGTCCTGTAGCATTTTGTTTAGATAAAAGATACAGAGAACCCTGGGCAGTAACCTGCAGTTATTTCCAAGTGCTTGTGAGTTAATGAGCCGGTTCTGCGGGGCTGCTGGGTCAGGCAGCATGGCTGGGAAGGTGCTGGGGCAGGGAATGGTGTGACCCCAGTGCCAGGACAGGGTCACACCATTCCCTGCCCCAGGGTTTGGGGTAAATAAGCTCTGATCTCTGCAGATTTTCTCTACAGGATCAATACAAATGATAGAATTCACCGTGAGCTGGCAGCGGGTGCTGGCAGCCCAGGAAGCCAGGGGTGCCTGGGACACATCCAAGGCAGTGTGGGCAGCAGGACTGGGGAGGGGATTCTGCCCCTCTGCTCTTGTGAGACCCCAGTGGAGTCCTGTGCACAGCTCTGGGATCTCCAACATCAGCAGGACATGGAACTGTTGGAGCAAGTCCTGAGGAGGCCATGCACTTGATAAGAGTACCTCCCCTACAGGGACAGGCTGAAGGTTGGGGCTGGAGAAGAGAAGGTTGTGTGGAGAGCTCACAGCACCTCCCAGGACCTGGGAGGGTGGTGAGGTCCTGCACAGTGGCTGCCCCATCCCTGGAAGCGTCCAAGGCCAGGTTGAACGCATCTTGGAGCAACCTGGGACAGTGGCAGTGCCCTTGCCCATGGCAGGGGGATGGAACTAGATGCTATTTAAGGGTCCTCGCCAGCCCAAACCATTCTGGGATTCTGTGCTATGCTCCTGTCATTGGGTATTAGCTGGCAGCACGGCTCTGGCTGCAGCACACCCCTGTTGGCCGGGGAAGTTGTTTTGATTAGCTGCATCATCCTCGTGTGTGCAGGGATGAGTGTTTTCCTCACTAACACCCCGTCAGGAGACTATCAGCTCGTGTGGAAGAGGAAGGGTCTGAGCTTTATATAATCTGTTGGCTCAAAGACTTTTCAGAAACAAATCTTGCGACTGAGCTAGAGGCTAATGACAGCAATATGTCTGCTGGCAGCCAGCAGTGATTCAGAATAGCTTTGGATCCATCCATATGCTCTTTTCCTTGTGTTACTTCTCAGCAGAGCCGAGTGCAGTTGAGGAGGGGTTTGAGGAGGGTGTGTGGCATGGGAGAGATTCCAGCTTACCTCCTGTCGGGGTGAATCCACTGCCTGTCTCCCAGACTTCCAGCAGAACGGGCTGTGTGAGGCAGTCATCTGCTTGTGTGCTGTTAGCTCTTACATCACAACGTGTCATGGCCTTGGAAATAAACCCCTACCTAGTGATGGATGGGCTGTATTTAGAATTGCTGGGGTGCTTCATCTCTGTAAGTTAATGTCCTTAAGCAGCCACTGCAAAAACTCTGATCTCTCACTGGATGCTCTTTTGGGGTGCAGCTTTAGGAGCCCAGGAAAGCCTGTGTATAATGCAGAATTCCTGCTGGTTTCAACCAAGACTTGCATTCTTCTCTACTTTCTCCTAAGGTAAATAAGTACAGTGCTTCAGCAAGCCCTGTCATCTCTTTGAGACAGGGAACTTCTCGTAATGCTTGTGGAAGGGCGAGTCCCACCATGCCATGAATGTCTTGGGATGCTGTGAGAATGGGGAAGAGCTCGTGTCACGCACTCGGAGCTGCAGGGGTGAGGAGGTGGCCCTGCTGCACAAAGACTCCTTCCTTTAGGGCTGGTTTAGGTTTTGCTTTCTGCTTTTTATGGCTCTTACCTGGTGGTTTTGTACTGCAGCTGATAAGTTACTGCTGCTGCTCACCCTCCTTCCTGCACACCTCTGCAGGGACGTGCAGCCGAGGCAGGGATGAGTAATGCCTTTGGAAGAAGTGTTACCCTAACCTTTTATTCTGGATGCGTACATCCAACACTCAAATCTCTACGTTTTCCATTGCATTGGATGACTGTACATTCCAATCAAATGATTCATTGGATTAACATAACTTTTCTGTGAACCAAAATATCTCCTCAGACCCTCAGAGCTGAAGGGATCTTTAGCAGATGCACTATTGGATGCTCCATGTGTGCCTTCCCCAGCCCAGTGCTGTGTACACACAGGCTGGAGTGTGAGGCTGTCCTTTCTCTCCCCCTACGAGTGCACTTGGTTCCCTCACATTCCATTTCAGTGACGTGGGAAAGCTTTTTTTCTTTCTTTTTCCCCAGAGGGACTGAGCAGAGCTGTTTACCCTCAGCTCGCCAGCTTCCCCTCTGAGAGCAGGGCTGCTGAACATGAGGGGGAGGACGGGAGAGCACGGGCAGAGGCTTGGGGTGGGAGCAGGTTGATCCTCACCTGCTCAGGTGCTGTGCTGCTGCTCATTCTGCTTTGACAGCTCTTCTGCAGCTCTCTTTGGGCTTTCAGACTGGTTTGGCATTGAGCTGTGGGACTGTGCTTAGGGCTCTGTAGCTGCCTGTGCCCGTTTGTGATGGAGTGCCATCCCTGCAGTGGTTCCTGCTTCCATCCCTCGATAGCTGCTGCTTGGAGAGCTGCAGGCTGCAAAGCTGCTGCCCAGAAATGAGCTGTGTTCTGTGTGAGCAGCACAGCCTCACAGCTGCCACAGCCTGCGTGCCTCTGGTACCACTGTGGACATGAGTGGATCCCAGGGAGATCATTCCAGGCTGTTCCTCGAGACTTGCCGATGTGGGGTTGATTTTTTTCTTGGTTGTTGTGAAACTGCCCTCGGTGTGCACCTTATCTGAGAGCTGCTTGCCTGTCCTGCTGGTGAGCAGCCGTGTCCTGCTCCTCCTGGAGCACTGTGCCTCCTCCTGGGCTGCTTTCCAGGGCTGTTTATCTGTGACTGCTGAGCTGCAGTCCTGGACGGGTTGTTCCTGAGCAGTAACCTGGGAATGATTTCAGCTGGGCAGTGCTGGAATGCTCTGTGCCCATGGGGAGTGTGGACTGTGAACCATTGGGGTGTTATGTGTGCAGTGGCCCCGTGTCCTGCTCTTCTGGTGACGTTCAGTACCTTGATGTCCCCTGGCTCCGGTCACCTCTGTGGCCATTGAACTGTTTGGCTACACCACCCCTGTGGGCTGGCCCTGCAGCTTTATTCACCTGTGTTAGGGTGTGAAACTATTATTTGAACACTTATCTCCTGTTAATGTGACTTTTTTTGTTTTAATTTTAAGCATTTCCAAGTTGTTAATCCTGCAGGAATGATGGCCCTGTCTTTTGCAGCTCCCTGGGATGCACGGGCTGTGTGATCTGAGGGTGCAGCTAATGACTTTATAGCAGCTTTTATAGTTTGACCTCGGAGCCTGCCAGTTGTGTCTGGGAATGACCAGAGGAATGTGGTGCATAGAAGCTTGTGGCTTGTAGGAAATATGTTTTTGTGGAGCCTTGCTGATGGCAGTGACTTGCTCCCCAGCAGCCTTGTGGGCTCTTTACAAGGTGCACATATTGGTCCTGGACCATTATAGTTATCTCAGATATCACATTTATTGTCTGAGACTCTACCACATTCTGCGACCAAGGAAAAATTCTTGTTTTTCCTGAGGCAGCTGTTGCCTTTATGGAATTTTTGGTATGTGCTAGAATAGAAACTCATTTTCATTTTGTACCTGAATCATACAAAGTCAGGCTAACACGACAGAGCTCGTTGCTGCAGAGACAAAAGTTCTCCTGCACCACAGAAACCTCTGGCTGTGCTGGCTCCACTCAACTCTTCTCTCTCTGCACTACCCCAGCTTAGCACAGCTGTAACTGCACAGGGCAGACACCCAGTTCAGATGCCTTGTTGAGGGTGATTTTCCTGGAGAAGTGACAGCACATGCTGTGGTTTGGGGAGCAGCATCCCCTCACCCAGCTGGGCTGGAGCAGGAGCCAGACTCTGCATGTTCCATGGAGGCTGTGGAGAGCAGTCCTGGCCTGAGAGCTCCTCTTGAACAAAGTAAAAAGCAATCCCTGGGCATGCAGGATCTCCTCTCTCCCAGTGGCTGACGTCTTCCTGCATCCTGGTGCTGGGATTGAACTGAAATAAGCTGATCTGGTTGCTGGCACCAAGAGCAGCCATCAGTTAGTGTATGCCAGTCCTGCAGTTGGTAAATAAGCCTTTGTTTTCATCTGCATTTAAAGAGAGAAAAAATACTAATCAGCCTGGTGAGACAGCACCTTTAGTTTCTTGCTGCTATCATTCAAATTAATAGAAATCTCATTTATCTCCTTCTGGTGATATATGTCCCTGGAGAGCAAGGTCATGGCAAATGATACAAATGAATGAATAGGGGAGATGGGAAATATGATCTGAAATTCCTGCAGGCTCGCTCATCTCACACCCTCCGTGTGTCAAGGGAGCCTGGATTTACGTCACTGTGCCTTACATAAGGATCTATAATGTGATAGCTGCCGAGGTTGTGTGGGTCTTGGGAGGCTCCTGTGTAATTGGTTCAGTATGTGCTCAGCAGAGCTGCACAGCTCTCCTGGACGGCTCTGCAGCTGCATGCAAGCCTTGGTGCTCAGGAGCCTTTATCCAGCCCTAATGCCTTTTTTTTCCCCCTATACTATCACCCTTTTCTTTGGTGTTTCAGCTGTTGCAGGTGTCTTAAATGGTTCAAAATGCTTAAGGGGGGAAGAATGCAGTCAAGGTGTAAATCAGCTCCCTAAAGCTGAGCACTCAGTATTTCACAGAATCCCAGGTTGGAAAACACCTCCAGGACCATCGAGTCCAAGCTGTGACCATTCTCCACCTTGTCCTCAGCCCAGTGAGTGCCACCTCCAGGGGTGGGCACTCCAAACCCCCCTGGGCAGTTCCAATCCCTGACCACCCTTTCTGTGGATAAATTCCTGCTGATGTCAAACCTGAGCCTCTCCTGCCCAGCCTGAGGCCATTCCCTCTCCTCCTGTCCCTGTTCCCTGGGAGAAATCCCAAATCGCCCCGGCTGTCCCCTCCTGTCAGGGAGTTGTGCAGAGCCACAAGGTCCCCCCTGAGCCTCCTTTTCTCCAGGCTGAGCCCCTTCCCAGCTCCCTCAGCCTCTCCTGGGGCTCCAGCACCTTCCCAACTCTGTTCCCTTCCCTGGACACAAAAGCAAGGAAATATTTGGGTAAATGTTGATATCAAGTGTGAATAAGCAAGGCAGTGTTTTGGGAATTGCTGCACTTTTCTGTGCTTTCTTGTACAGCTGCAGTAAATCCCTTGCCCAGGACTGGTCAGTGGCTTGTTAAATCAACTTCGCCCCTCTCCTGCTCCAGGCACTCCAGATGCACTCTGGACGTGCCCTGACCAATGTGCATGTCCCCAGAAAAGCAGAATTGCAGATGAAGCCTCGATGCAGAAGGCCTGTGCTTAATCCCTTGCAGGTCTCGGGGCACACTCTGTGTTTTGGCTGCGGGGCTGGGTGCGAGCGGGCGCTGCCGGGCCTGACATTTATGTAGTGGTCTTGTGATAGTCCAGGTTTAGAAGGCAGCTTGTTTTACTGGGCACGTCACCCGAGAGCTGTACAGTATGAGCTGCTGGCTGCAGTCCCCTCTGATGTACAGTGAGGGCTTTAAAGCACTTGAGTTCTGGGGCTGCATAAAAACCTGTGTGTGAAAGCCTGCCCTGCACTGGCTTTGTGTTCACAGGGATGGAACAGGCTCACTCCCTCGAGATGGGACTCTCGTCATCCTTATGATAAAGGATGTCACTTCAGGTTGCATCTGGACTTTGAATTTTGTTGTGGTTTTGTGTGGATGTGCAGAAAAACAAAAAAGAACCTGCTTTCTAAGTGACACTGAGATGCTGGAGCATGTCCAGAGAAAGGCAGTGGAGCTGGGGAAGGATCTGGAGTCCCAAGAGCAGAGAGAAAAGGAGGCTCAGGGGGGACCTTGTGGCTCTGCACAATTCCCTGACAGGAGAGGACAGCCCCAGGTCAGGCTCTGCTCCCAGGGAGCAGGGACAGGAGCAGAGGGAACAGCTCCAAGTTGTGCCAAGGGAGATTTGGGTATTAAGGAAAATTTCTTCACTGAAAGTATTGTCCAGCCCTGGACCAGCTGCCCAGGGCAGTGGTGGAGTCCCCATCTCTGGAGGTGTTTTAAAGCCGTGTAGATGTTGCACTTGGGGACATGGGCTGGTGGTGGTCTTGGCAGTGTCATTGGGCTGATCTTCAGGAGCTTTTCCAGCCTAGACAGTTCTGTGATTCCGAGGCAGCAGGACAGACTTGAGAGCTTTATTTGCTGAGGCAGGGGTGATGGTGGTCTGTTCATACACAGCACCTTTCTGGGCTGCCATTTTCACTTAGGAGTTCTTAAAACAAAGTCCTGTAAGGGAAATGAAGCCCTGCCTTCTGTCTGATCTTCGGTAAGTGCAGATGTGCATCTTGGAACAATTTACTCCTGGTTGTGTTTAGGGCTACCAGAGTGACTGTTCATTCCCACATATGGAGCATGATTTCAGAAGGTAATTTAAACAAATGCAGCGCCACTTCCAATTTTTCAGGCTTCTAGTTTAGGAGCCAAAATTGTTCTCCTGGCTCCAGCTTGCCCACCCTGGCTGTATCAGTTCCCACATGGCCTGCCAAGTTTGCAGAGAACTATCTGTGGTCCCTTTTCCCTTCTGAGGAGGCAAAGAATCCCTTGGCTGAGAGTGGTTGGGGCTTGGCTGGGACACGGAGCAGGGTAGGGATGGGCAGGGAAAGCCCTGCCTGGGACTGACCCGTGCTGTTCCTGAAGTCCCAGGGATTTTGTGAGCCCCAGCTGTGCCTTTGGCTGTGTGAGGGGTTAACAGGAGCCCTGGCGTGCTCGGAAGCTCCGCTGGATGCTGCCGAGCAGCGTTAGTTCCTGCTGCTGCACTTTGGGAAGGGCAGTCTGGGATCAGAAAGTGCCGTGGGCTGTGTGGACAAGGCAAACACACCTCTGTTTTGTGGCTCTTGGCACTGGGAGTTACCTTAAGACGTAGTTCTTTCGCTGTTCCATGGCTCTCACTGGACTATTAGGTCTAGGCTAAGTGAAATGATTTAGTAGCACATCAGCTTGTGCTTTTGAAAGTAAATATTTTTGTTCTACTGAAAGCAAATGGAAACGTGTGGTCAGTGTCCTGGTGCAGTAAGTCCTGACCTGCTGCTTGGAAGAGGTAGGAAATACTGTGACAAGGGAAAAGCAATGTATTTAGAGCTTGGTGTGTGTGTGGAGGGCAGCAGTGCTGGTCAGAGGCACTGGTGCACTCCCAGAGATGCACAGCAGCTCCCCAGGCATTTGCAGTGGCTAGGGGCCATCTCTGTGTGCTGTTCCTCAGTGATCCTGTGAGCTGTGAGTGCTCACTGCCTGACCTGGGCTTTGTGTGTGTGCAACGGCTCAAATACCCAAAATTCAGACACGCCAAGCTGTGTGCTGCAGACTTGCTTTGAGACCCCCAAACAGATCTGTAGGTTGGCTGTATTTGTTTGGTTTTTGTTTTCTTGCAGTTTCTGCACATATAAAAGAGGCTTTGTCCTCTGTGGGCCCTGAATTTCCCGTGTACAAGGAGAGGCATTGAGAGAATTCCAGGCTGCGGCTTTGCTTCCACGTGCCCCTGCTGCATTTACCTGTATTTAGTGCATGTCTCTGACTCAGTGTTTACTCTTCAGTATTTAAACATTCCCTAGAAATTAAATCTTTTAAGAACATTATTCTTCACACCAAGTGCTTGTAGAAGCCCAGTTGTGCAATGCCTACGCTCATGTATTGGCTGCTGTCTTACTCCCTCGGAACAGGATTTATGGTGGCAAAGCAAAGCAGCAGCCACAATTAGAATTTGGGTACTACAGCGCTGAAGTGCTTTCAAAATAGCAGTGTCTGTCCTCCAAAAATACTCCATTGTCCCCTGCTTTGAGAGCTGGTGACAGCCATGCTTACTTGTCCCACGTGGCTGCGGTGGTGCCGAGGGCAGGATCTCCCTCCCAGCTCTCCGGGCACCTGAGCCCTTGGTGCTGCCTGTTGGCACCAGGAGTGGGTTTGATTTGCGTAGATGGAGGAGCAGGGATCACAGTGACACCCACTGCTGTCTGATCTTTGGCCCTTTGCCCCGTGCTGTCACCAGCCTGGGGCTAATGGCCGTGTGTGACATTTGGGAGCCTCGCTGGGGTGATTAGTGGGATGCTCCAGTTGCCCAGACCAGGCTTGAATTCACTGCTCAGAGTGCAGCTTGCACAGAAAGTGACTCAGGAGCCCGAGGTCCATCCTGTGCCATGGAGGAGCACCCAGCCTCTGTCCCTGCCCTGTGTGTGAGCCAGGCTCCTGGGGTGGCTTTGGCAGCCCTGGCACGGGCCAGTGTCTGGGTGCCCTTTTGCTCACACCGTGCTGTGCCACGCGGCCCTGAGAGCCCGGGGCTGGATCACACTTTGGCTTTGAAGTTGGTTTTCAGCTCCTGAGTGCATAATCTGTGGGTTTAAGGCATTTCTGCTGATAAGGGAAATCAGATACTCTTTGTTGGAAGTGGCTTGTAGGCTTCTCTAGTGTTGTAATTCAGTTCCGTGCCCAAGTGAAAGGTGATTCTTTAACAACGTGGTCCGTGCAGTTACTGCTGTGGAAGCTTCTTCTGACAAGCTTGCTTTGTTATGAAACAAATTCAAATTTCAAGCAAATCTTTGTGATTTTGGGGGGAGCAGAAACTTCCTGAAGTTCCAAGAGGTAACTCCTATGTTCTGACATCACTGGGAGGTCTTAGTGGGAATGACTGCAAGGGTGTTTTGTCCTCAGTAAGCTGGAATGAGATTCCGTGATTCTCCCTTGCTAAAAGTGAGGGAATTTCTGCCTTCACTCAGGTAATACCCCTGTGGAACATGAGTTTATTTTAAGCCAGACTTTATGATCAGACCCAAGTTGCCAACCTTTCATCTTCCTTTGTGCTGTTACAAAGCCAGTGCTTCTCCCACCTAACTGGGGGTAAATCCATGGTACTAAAGCTGGCACAATTTGGTTTGCTTCTCCTGCAAAGCCTGGGCAAGCTGAGGGCGAGGAAGGGACTCTCCATTGCTTGGATGTGGTTCGTCTTGGTTGTTCAGGGTTAATGTGTTGAAGCCTGCATTCCTCACAGTTTCACTTTTGGCTTCTCTTTCTAAAAATTTCCACTCCATTTCATAACAGTTCTGGAGTGAGGGGTGGTGATACTCAGGAACCTTTGAGTCTGAAAATGTTCTGTGTAATCGGGGGCTGGAGGCAGCCACAGTTGTTTTCAGGCCCAGGGGAACCGGTCTTCCTGACAATAACATTAACCCTCCCTAAATCAGCTAATTGAAGGATTTTTAATTAACTTAAGGGGCGGGGATGGTAAATAGAAGCAGTGGTTTTGAGAAGAAAATTGCTTTCTGCTGTAGTCTTGTGACTGATGAAAATTCTGATGTTTGAAGCTAAAAAATAGTGTCTCACTAGTTTGATCATTTCTATTGCTTTTGGAGCCAAACACAGACTCCAGTGACTGGGTTTTGTGGCAAGTAACAAACACCATTATTGATGGAGGAGTGTCTGAGAGACAAACTACAGCCTTCCAAAGCTTTATGTGCACACAAAGGCTGGATTCAAAATTTTGAGTGCAACAACTGCCCTGACTTTGTACTGAAAATACTTTGGGTGTATCTTGATAGTTCTGCCTCCTGAACCTGGAGTATCTCTGCCAGGCTGCACTGCAGCATGAGAAACTTTCCTGAGACTCAGTGCCTTCATCAGTGTCTCTACAAGACATCTTGTGACAGGGCCACTGCTTGTTTGTTCCCATAGAAACTGCCATCTGATCGTGGCAAACTGCACAAAGGCTCCTGCTGCAAACGCAGCGTCTAAAAATTCCTCAGTGTATCATCCAGATCTGGCATGGTGCTTTATTCCTCCCTTCCCTGGCAAAATCCTGGTCCCTTCCCGCTCAGTGTGCTCCAGGTCCTGTAGAGTTCATGCAATTGGCACCTTGAAAATAATCCTAGAAATAAAGGTGATGGTGTCACCTCCTAATTGTGATCTCAGAGGTGCTGCCAAAGGAGCAGTGTTTGCAGCCTCTGCCTGCAGCAGGATGGTGCACATGGAAATCATAAATACTGAAAAAAAAGGCATTGGATACATTTGAAATCTTCGATACTGGGAAAAAATTCCTCTTCTGCAAGTGTGTGTTGCTTTTGATTTGTTTTGAATCTTCTGCTAGTTTGACTTAGGTATAGAAAAGACCCAACAATTAAAGGGTTAGGAAAATATCTGCAAGTCTGTTTCAGAACCCAGAATCCCATATTCCCAAATGGACCTGATGGCATATGAAGAAGAGCAGTGACTCCTCCCATCTTACCTGTCACTTCAGATTTTGTGTGGTGATCCCAGTGTGATATTTAACATTCCTGCAGCCTTCTGGTGTAACCAGGAGCTGTTCCACTGGTGAGTGCAGCTGCACACTGCAGCTCCCATGCATGCCTGCATTGCTGCAGAGCCCAGGCTCCTGCCTGGAATGTGAGCAGGATCTGGAGCAGGAGCCCAGCATGGAGCCAGCACCAGGCTCGGGCTGCTGGGGCTGAGTGAAAGGGATTGTTATACGGGATGACAGATTCCTCTGGAGCTTGTTGCTGTTTGCAGAAGGGAAGCCAAGACATTGGTGCTTAATATCTTCCAGAAGTCCTTGGCTTTAACCCTTATGGAGCCTCAGGAAATCAACTGGAAGCCGGTGCAAAGGCTCCCTGTGGCTCTGGCAGCTTTTCCCAGGCAACCAGCAACAGGATGAGAGGATGTGATAGCCCCAAGCTGTGCCAGGGGTGGGTCAGGTTGGACATCAGGAGGAATTTCTTCACAGAAAGGGTTACTTAACTTTGGAAGGGGCTGCCCAGGGAGGTTTGGAGTCCCCATCCCTGGAGATGTCCAAGGAGTGACTGGATGTGGCACTCAGTGATGTGGGCTGGATGACAGGGTGGGGATCAGGCACAGGTTGGACTCCATGGTCCTGGAGGTCTTTTCCAGCCCAGATGACTCTGTGGTTGTGCTGCAGGTCCTGGTGCAGTGCCAGGTGTTTTCCCAGGATGCAGTTTATGGCAGGAGGATTTCTGTGGTGCACAGCAGGCTGGGGAGCCCAGCCAAGGGCGCTCCTGCTGCGTGTGTTGGTTTTGTCATTAAAAAATAGCCATTTTCTATCATTAAAAAATAGCTGCTCTTAACTTGTGCTGCACCAGTGCTGGGTGCTCCATACCTGTTGGGCAGGAGTGAGGTGAGGTATTCCCTCTCCTCTCAGGAGACCTCTCAGTCCAAGCAGTGTTCTTTGCAGGATAAGCATTGCTTAAAAAAACACAAACCCTAAAATGCACAGTGTGTTCTCAACACATCACTTCATGCACAGCGGCTTCTAGCTTTCCTTATTTCTGAGCTTTGTTATTTTATAATCCAATAATTCAAACCTGCCTCTGACTGCACGCTCTGTACCTGGAATGCACTATTTTTCCCTGTCACTTGCGATTTCAGGTCACGACTGAATTAGAGCAAAATGACAATCCAGGGAACTTTGTATAACACTTTCAAAACCTGCTTGCTGTAATATCCTGACAGCTTCTTAAAGACTAGTCTTGATGTTTGAGCCAGGCCTTTCCCATGAAACCTGGCAGGTGGACTCCATGTCTCGTGGCCCCTCTGCTCTCAGGGATGGTCTCTGCTGGGGCTCTGTTCCATGGCAGCATTCCTGATGCATCTCCTGCTGTCACAGATTTCTTCCTGCGTGCAAATACATTTCCAAAACTCTGCTGCTAAGCAACTCTCTCCAAGGCTGGAGAGTAAGGCATGAGGAGCAGCTGAGGGAGCTGGGGGGGCTCAGCCTGGAGAAAAGGAAGAGCAGGAGGGACCCTCTCGTTGTCCACAAATTCCTGACAGGTATTGGAAGGAGGTGGAATCCCTGGAGGTGTCTGAGGAAGGACTGGAGGTGCCACTCAGTGCTCTGGGCTGGTGACAAGGTGGGGATTGGGCACAGTTTGGACTCGGTGATGTCAGAGGGCTTTTCCAACCTCAGGGATTCTTCAAATGATTGAGTGGCAATCTTGGGAGAGGTTTGGAGGCAGAATCCTGCATGGAGGTCAGTTGCAGTGTTCAACCAACATCTCCTGAAATAATTCTGTCAAATGGGTCTTCAAGGTGTTGGTGAACTGAACTGTGTTTGTTCTCATGGGATGTTCAGGCTACAGTGCCTGAATTGAGGGGAGACAATTAAGCAAGTGGTTTGAACGGGAGACCTGGACTGGAAGAGAGCCAAGGTGGGCAAATGTCCTCCCAGAATTTGATTCACCTCTTGGCTTTGCCTGTCTGCAGGTGGCTGGGGGGCTGAGCTGTGGCTCAAGCAGGACTCCAGTCAGGCCTGAGCAGGACTGCAGTGTTCCCATCTGCTGTCACAAAGGCTGGATCTGAGCCTCCTTGGCCAAACAGTCGAGCTTACGTGACCAGGCTCTGCTTTTTCACATCACATTTGTTAGTTAACCAGTTTGCATCCATTTAAATGCACCTCCATGAGCTTCTGCACTAGTTTAAGTGCATTTAAAAACCGGTTTTAATTATCAAGTGCAGTCTTTGTGTAGTAAGTGCCAAGAGTGCTTTTAATTTGCATGGAAGCCATGGAGGTAGTGCTGCAGCCTGTCAGCAGATCGTGGGGCTGCACCACAGCCGTGCTCAGGGCTCAGCCTTCATTGCTCCCACTCAGCATTGTCCTGCTACATCCCACTAGAATTCCTGCTAATGCTACAGGCAGGAGCTTTTAAACCTGCCTTTTAGCTCAGCCTCTTTTCCTTTGGCTTAAGCTGATTTTTAATATTTGTTCTTAGATATTCTGCATTTCTGGTCCAGGTATGGAGGAGTTTGATGAACTGACCTCCCAGGCATGCAGCTCTAGGTGCCTGCTGTCTATGGATGGACATGTGGACGTGTTTCAGGGTGGCAGTTGTCACTGTAGGCTGGCATTTGTCCGTGTGGTTTGCTCTCTTCTCTTACCAGGATAAATAATTTTCCATACCACCTCTAATTCACATTCTGACTCCTGTGAAGTTCTCAGCCTTGCATCTGGGAAGCATTACAGGAATTTTACAAGGCTTCTGAACTAAAAACAAATTACTGGCATAAATGTCAGCTGAAGCTGTTGGGGCTGGAGGGGTTTTCTCCTGTAACAGAGTGCGAAATGAAAGGACAGGTCAGTGGGAATGCAGACATGGCACGGTGTGAAGCTGGTGGAATTCAGCAGACAGGAGTGGTGTGGCTATCCCGTGCTGTGTTTGAGGTGGTTAGGTGTGGCTACCTGCAGTCTGCTGTGCTGAGACTTGCTCTGCCTTCGGCTCAATCCTGTGCAGTCTCTTGCTGTAGCCCAGGAGAAAAACGCAGCACTGGCAGCGACCGAGAGATTCAGTGTCTGACCAGAACTCTAAAAAGCTCTGTAAATCCCATCATTAAGAAGGATAAGGGCTAGAAGTAGATGTGATGTAGCTTAAGGGATTCCTGTGCTTAAGCTGTGGATGGCTGATGTTTGCTGCTTGGTCCTCTGAGTCCTGGTCAGCCTGAAGCCCAGGGAACTTGCTGAGCAGCCATTTGTGGGGATATGTGGTAATTCCTACATCCTGGATAGGCTCTTCCCAGCCCTGTGTGGAGCACTGTGGCCAGTCCTTGTGCTCAGCCTCTTCCCAGGTCTGTGTTTGCAGCCCGAGGTGATGATTCCCGGAGCTCGCCCTCGCAGCACCTCCCGTGTTCAGCGGGAGGTTCTTCGTGCACCAGGATGGTTTGTTTATCTAATTGGCATCTCCAGCTCCCTCTCCCGTGCCTTTCTCTGCAATCCCAAAGCCCTTGATGCTGTTCAGCATGCTCTGATGTCGTGTCTGTCAGCCAGGGCAGGTAACTCCCGAGTCTCTGTTGTTTCCCGCTGTTGCCCCAGGTGATGAAATAATGAGAAGCTCTCCAGAAGGGTTTGGGACCTGGCATCCAGGTGAGTGTGACAAGTAGAGCTCTAGCAATGTGACCAAGCTATCTCGTGGTTTGCAGGATGTTATTTCCCCCTCACTGTGGCTGAAGGTGACAGAATTTACCTGTCATCCCTTGCAGCTTCCAGAATGGGAAAGAGTTTGCATTTGGGATTAAGTCACCATTGAACTGCCACTGAGGCTGCTGCTGTGAAGCATCAAGTGTCAGGTGGGGGGCACTCACCTCTTGGACCTTTTTGGTGGCTTCTGTTGGAAAAGAGAAGCTGCAGCTGCTGGCATAGGGTTAATCCAGGACTTGGAAAGGAGGAATGCAGCACAGATCAAGGCTGGGATCCTTGGGGGAGCTGTAGATGAGCTTCCTGTCCTGTGACATTTATAAGCTGCTGTACATGTCCTGAAATGATGAGATTTTCTTACCTGGGTGTAGCTGGTTCTCTGGGCCGTGGATGTGAATGTGGGGTTTGTGCTTTGGCAACTGAAATCCCAGCTGTGTTCCCTCTGGGACAAGGGAAGGTCACGGCAGAGCACGGCGCTCACACAAGCTGGGTATTAACACTGCAGCCAGCCGAGAGGATTTGGATGTATTGACTTTTCCGGTAACACCATCAGTGTTTTCTTCACCCTGTGCAAGACACAAGTCCCTGCATTGATTGTGCAGAGGGCTGTGGACAAGGTGAGAACTTCCTTCCTGAGCAAATGCAGCTTCTCTGTGCTCATCTTCGTCCACAGTTTCCTGCTTTCAGTTGCTGCCAATATTTGCATTTGTGCCACCTCCAGAAGCCACTGATGTTGCTGCAGACTGGCCTAGTTTTATTTGCTGTATCACTTTGACTTAGGTAGGTTCTGCTGGTTAGTTAATTCTGAAGAGGAGATGCCCCTGGTTACCCGTGAGCTTGCCAAGAGAAGTCTGGGAGTCAGCAGTGTCAGTGCTTCCTTTTTGTTGGGCGCTTTCTTATGACTGAAAACTGTACAAATTGCATATTTGCATGGAGAGAGCTCGCTTTTGGTGACCCCAAACACACCAGCAGGCTTGTGCTGACAGCTTGCCTGGGAAACATGTGCCTCTGCCATCCGAGTGTCCATACGGGAGCTGGGGAGTGGCATCCACCCAGCTGAGCTCCCGAGGAGGACACGACCTGCAGTAGCCTGGAGTTCACGTTGTGTTTTTATCACAGCCGTGTGTCCATATGCCAGTTGAGTGCCTCTGTGTGTGGCTCATACATATCTCCAGTGTGTGCTTCCTTATTCCCTCTGTTTTTCCCCCTTCTCTGTTGTAGTTCTGGTCTCTTCTGCTGGAGTGCTCCTGTGCAGCCCCAGGATCTGCTTACAGGGGTGATTTTTACCCCTCCAGCAGCTGCTTAATCCAAACAGGCCGTGTTCCTGAGCTTCTCAAGTGTTTGTGGCAGGCAGGAGCAGCTGGGAAGAGTTGTTCCCTGTCAGCCCCTCTGACAGCTCATGTTGTCACAGGAAGGCTGCAGTGGACAGAGAGGAGGGGGCTCCTTTGCTGACTGCAAATGTAGGAGGAATTGGGGTGGATGAGCCTTCTCCAGGTTTGGTGGTTTATTCCAGAGACCCTGTCTGGTGACAGCTCTGCCGTGTGCCCTCGGGGTGACACCGGAGCCGACCTGCAGGGCCACCTCCATCCATGGCACAGGACACCCAGGGACTGTTTACTGGGTGTTTTCCAGGAGGAATCTGGAGCAGGAGGACTCCCCAGGACAGTTCTAGGAAATGTCTTGCTCCCGAATAAACATGTTGATTTTCTCAGTGCAGTTGGTTTGCCGGTGCCATCTGTTGGCTCCCGTTGCATGGAGGAGATCCGTGCTGATTTACAGCAATGCCACTGCCATAATTACACTTTACAGTGATCACTGATCACACTGAGCACATGGGCTCCTTTTGGGAGAAGTGGGGTTTTCTGATTTTCACTCAGGTCACTGTAGAAACAACTGAACTGGAAGGGGAAAGGTGATTTCTTTATGGAATGATCACTCGTGCAAGAAATTTTATTTATCATTGAATGATGATTAGATCCAAGCAGATGCATGGCATGAAGGAGAAGATTTTAGCCCAGGCCAGGGTCTCTGGCTTTTTCCTTTGTTCACAGCACAGAAATGAAAGGAAGCAGTGTCCCATGGCTCCTTTCCACTGAAAACAGACCGTGCCTCCACCTCTTTCTGTCTCAGAGCCTTTCCAAGCAGCTGGAGCAGTGCAGGGCACAGTGGCTGTCCTCTCCCTGCCCATCCGCCTGGGCACCCAGCAGTTCATTTCCCTTCCTGTTGGCAGGGCCCTGTGGATTCAAGGAAGTCTGTCTGGATTATTATCCACACTCAGCCGAGAAACAAGACATCCATACAAATTTTAACTCCTGCAAGTCGAAATTCTCCTCTCTCCTATTCCAGGCCTTGTGCCTCATTTCAGAGCCCCTCACCTTGGCATACCTAGTTCTGGTAGCTGCCAGATTTGAAAATCTGGTGTCTCAGAGCAAAATAGGAATTTGTAATTTGTTTATGTTACACTCTGGGAATTTTAGGAGAATCCTGTGAGTTTGAGAGCAAGGATTGTCAAGGCTTTGTGTGCTGGGCTGAAGGAAGTGGTTGGTGCTCAGGGCAGAGGAGCAGCCTGGGCTCCTCCCCAGGAGCTCACATTTCTGAGCATTTTGGGGTGCACTGAAGCCAATTCTCTGCCTTCTGTCCCTCCTGACCTGCCGTGGGGTTCAGTGGGGTGTGCTGCTGTCAGGGATAACTCTGTGCTCCCTTTTGGCCTTCCAGAGTTTCGGTGCCTCTCCTTCCATTTCTCACCTCCCCCTTCTGCTTTCATGTGGTTGAAATTTCCAGTCCTCCCCACAAGGCTTTTGCCTAGCGTGCACATACACTCAGCACAGCTTTAGGGTCAGGGAATTACAGAGCAGTGTTCAGCTGGGGTGCACCAGGAGAAGAAAAATCTGGAAAAACAATGGATGAGCCCACCTGGCTTTGGAGAGCAGGGTCTCCACAGTGACCTGCAGGTGTCAGTTTGAACACTTCACCTGCTCTCTAAAAATTGTTCTTAGCAACTTTTCATTTCTCCCGAATAACAATTCCTTCCTCAAATTACTAGTGCAAGTTTTACTTGGATGCAAGAAGGAATAAATGAACTGTTTACGAGTGGCGGGAACATTTTGTTAATTGGTAGCAGCATGCATGCTCCAGGCTTGGCATTTATCCTCCTGCCTGTAAGCTTCATTAACTTCTGATAAAAGAATAGTTAATTTCTCAGACTCCTTTTTTAGAGTATTTCATTGTTTGAGAATTTAGATCATGGTTTTCTTCCACTTCTACTTGTGCCTGAATTTGTGCTTTACTTAATGATGTTTAGTCTTCCTCTCTATTTTATGTGGTGTTTGTAAGCATGAAGGAATGCACTCGATTTTGGAGTTTGGGGTTTATTTTAACTACCTGAAACTGATTCTTTTTGCACACATAATAAATTGTAGATAGATAGATAGATATTTGGAGGCAGGGCAGTTATCACCTTGGCAGGGATTTTATCATAAAATACGAAGGTTAGTTTTCATGTGCTTTAGGTTGTTCCCTTAAAGATCCTGAAGATCCTTTTGTTTGGTTGTTTTTCTCCAATTTATAATCTCCAATAAATAAATAAATAATGAAATAAAGGGCTGAATTCATTGTGGCCATCCCTTGAGCTTTAGATGGAGTCAGTGTGGCTGCTGCTCAGCCAGTCCCTTTTCTGTTGAAATCCCAAACTGTCTTTCAAGGGAAGGGAGAATATTAGCCAGCTAGGAAATGCAGGAATGGAGGAACCAACCTGGTGTGTTCTGGAAAACCTTTAAACTCTGGAAAAACAGTG
The DNA here is from genome assembly GCA_013397075.1 of Rhabdornis inornatus. Lineage (NCBI taxonomy): Eukaryota > Metazoa > Chordata > Aves > Passeriformes > Rhabdornithidae > Rhabdornis > Rhabdornis inornatus. The sequence goes on from VWZS01002961.1 coordinate 76,234, forward strand.
ATTTTCTAAAAGAACCCAAAGAGCAAAGCTCTGGAACAAACCAGCTGCAGCTCCCTGCAGAGCCCCCGGTGGAACATCAGCCCCCATCCCTGGAATTCCCTGCGTGTCCCTGCTGCTCAGAGCAGAGGGGATTTCCTACTTCCACCCTCGCTCGGTCCTGAGGAAGATCTGCATTTCCTGAAACTGGAGCATGAGGTGGTTTCCCCAGGATTTTTCAGGAGATTTTTGCCTTTCATGTTGCATCAGTCGCTGGAGGCATTTGTGTGGAATGAAAACATTTGGAAGGAACCCCTTCAGGTTTCTCCTCCTCATAACTCCTGAGGGTGGGTTTGGGGCTGCTTGGCTGAGCTAGGGGTGAGATTCTTCCCAAGAAGAACATCTCCTGAATGCTGCTTGTGTCCTTTGCTCCCCATCCAGGTATTGTGTGTCTTGTGGGTGTGGAGTTTCCCTCACCGTGTGTAAATCCCACAGCGTCACAAGGGGACAGGGGAGGTGGCAGCCTGGTCCTCCCTGCCTGGGGTTATCAGGGAAAACCAGAGGAATTCAGTTCTGTTGTGTCTGGCCCTACTGACCAAGTTGGGTGCAATCAGATGCTCTGCATGCCTTGAACTTGGCCGAGAGTGTCAGCTCGAGCCATATCATTAAGCTGGGAAATGAGAGTTCCTTAGAGCAAATATAGAGCTGGGAATGAGTAAGGAGCTTAGGAATACTCCAGATCTGTGGATTTTCATTTGCGTCTTTGGGCCTGAAAATGACTCATGTCTCTGGGTAGACATCTTGGCTTTGCTCTCAGAGGAAGTGTCTCTTCACTTTTATGTATATTTATGCTCAAGCTCTACAAAAGCCCGTTCTTGCAGGAAAACCTTGGGTGAAAAGCATGTGGAGAGTGCTTCCCAAGCCCCCCCTGAGTCTCTCAACTTTCCCAGCCCGTTCCTGAGCGCTGTGCTCGGATCTCTGGGTGCAGATCCCGTACTGGGCTGGTCCCAGGGCTGTGCACCCCGTTAATCCCAGCGCCGGTGCCTGGCAGCCCCTGCTGCTGTTTCACCTCGTGCCTGGGCTCCAGCCCCGCTCCTGCCAGCAGCTCCCAGCGCCGAGTGCCAGACCTGGCTGCCGTTCAGCTCCCGCTCCTGCTGGAGGAAGCATGCTCAGTGACTTGGAAGGCTGGAAGCGTTCCTGCGCTCTGAATTAAAGGTTTCAAATGAAAGAAACAGCTTATTGTACTTGGGTGCCTTTTCGGGATTCTGCTGGGTTCTGCTCACATGCAGGGCGGTTATTGCTCTGGCAGGGATTTGATCATAAAATGTGGGGCTTAATTTTCATGTGCTTCAGATTGTTCCCTTAAAGAAAGATTCCCTTAAAGGATCCAAAGCTGTTTTTGTTTGGTTGTGTGTGTGCCTGTGAGAGCATCCCTTAGCCCTGCCCTGGGGCTGGCACTAGGAGAGGGACATGTGTTTGGGTCGTGTGCCCCTGTGGGTTTGTGCCCGTGGTCCTGGCACGCTGCTGTGCACAGAGCACTTGTCCTTGTCCCCACTGGGGTCTGGGACAAGCCGAGCATTTCTGTGTCGGATCTTTCTGGCTGTGCATCCTCAGTGGTTTTCGTGGCAGTGCTGCTTTGCATGCTCTTCCCCAGGCCTTTGCATGATCCTGCAGCCTTCCTGGGCAGGACTTGTGTAGATTAGGCTCTCCAGCAAAGTAACCAGGAGATTTGTGAGAGCAGTTCTTTTCCCAGGGAGAGGCATCTCTGAGGGAGAAAACCTGCTGGGGGATGGTAATTCATCCCACAAATCCCCAGACTGGAGCTGGGGTGTTTCATGGTGGGGAGGAAGGTACTTAAAGCTGAAATTTGATTTAGAAGCAGCAGGGCAGATGTTCCTCTGCCAGGCAGAGCAGCTTTTTCTCTCAGCTATTTTCTCCATCAAGATTTCACTCTGCCTTTTCTCTCCTGCTCATCCCAGCATTCCAGAAAGGATTCCCTTCCTTATTGTCTGTGTGTGGATGAAGCAGGGTGCTCAGTGGACAGGTGATTCTGGACACAGAAGCGTCTCCATTGTTTGGAGTCTGGTGGTTCTACAGTCCATGCCCAAAGGAGCTGGGAGCTGCCAGCACCAGGGAGGTGGAGGGAAAATCTTGGAGACTGGAGAGCAGCTGACTGGAAGCACTTAGACTTGTTTAAACTCCATTAGTGTAGCGTTACAGAGCACTTCTGGTTTAAAACAGATAAATAAATACCTCAATTGTTAGAAGCCTGACACTGCCCCCCATTCCCATCCCTGCTGGGGTTTATCAGCCCTGCTGCAGGGAGCTGCTGTGTGGACAATGCAGCTGGGTCACTAACTTCTCTCCTGTTTCCCCTCTGCCAGGTTGCAATAAAGATCATTGATAAGACTCAGCTGGATGAAGAGAACCTGAAGAAGATATTTAGAGAAGTTCAGATCATGAAGATGCTTTGCCACCCACATATCATCAGGTTGTACCAGGTAGGAGCACTGTGCCATGGAGTTCCCATCCCTTGGCTCTACACCGTGCAGTAGCACTTCCTCCAGAGTTATCCCTCCGTTCCTTCTGCCTGGAACTGGGAAAGCCCTTTATGTTTTCAAGGTCTCAAAGTGCTTTGCTTGGAGGGGCAGGGGGAAAGTGTAGCTAATCCTTCTCTTTTCTGGGACACGGTGCTTCCGCTGTGGGCTGGCCTCCTGCCACTTGTTTATGGCCATTGTGTGCTTCTCAGTTTCCCAGTTGAAACCGGATGCAGGTTCCCCTTCTCACTTTAAGGGAGGGAGTAAATCTCACCCAGGAGCAGGACTGAGCTCTCCTCTCCCTGCCCAGCTCCCTGTGGCCCCCAGGCCCTGCTGATCTGCTCAGCCCTTTCCTGGAAGGGGATCAATACTAGCAGCAGACTTGCTTCGGAATATTGTTTGCAGACGTTTTTCCCAGCTTGTTTGACGTTTGTTTTGTCTACAAACAAAACCTCCAGAGGCAGAAGCCACGTGGTGTGCCCTTTACACAGGTAGCTGGTTGTGCCCCTCTGTGAGGAGGGTGCAGCAGAGTGATGGGAGCAGGGGAATAAAGGACTCTGTTTCCCATCTGTGCTTGAGAGATACAGATATTTATTTGGACTCCGAAGAGTTAAAACTGAGTAGAAGTGACAGAGGTTAATGTTTTGCCTCTTTGGCCAAACCATGTTTACAGGGTCTGTGGCACTTACAAGGTACTCAGGAAGTGCTTCTTTGCAAATTTACTCCTTAAACGTTTTTTTTTTTAGCCAAAAACCTTTTAAAACCTGTTCCATTCCATCTGAAACTTTTGATGTGATACTGAAGAGGTGACACTTGTGGCTTGGCTTTGTTTAGGGCGGGAGAAGAGCAGGGTAGCAGCCCTGAGAAGTCTCCCAGGCTGCTGGAACAGGACAAGACCAGGGAGCAAATGCTAAAGGAGGGGAAACAGAACAGCAGGAGGAAGGTGCAGGTGAAGGGTTATGTGTAGTTACAGACTTAGGGTTTGAAAATTGCTGTTGCATCCTTACTGGCCCCAGTTCCTGTCCATTCCTGCACATGGCTCTGGAAAGCAGGGCAATGTTATAGTTTGGATTTGATGAGGGCAGTTATGTGTGTTACAGAAGGAATAAAGGTGGTTTTATTTCTCATTGCACTCAGCAGTCTCCTTATGTGTCACTTGTGTGTCCTTGTGTTCAGGTTATGGAGACAGAGAGGATGATTTATCTGGTGACAGAGTATGCCAGTGGAGGGGAAATATTTGGTAAGTACATTTATTGCATTCTTTAATCAGATAATGCACTTGGTCAACTACAGTAAACTGAAAATAGCCACCACACTCTTGTTTCAGCCAAGAGGTGCCCTTCAGCCTGCAAACTTTCCATTGACAAGAGGAGTAAAGGAATAAATGAGACCAACTCCATGGAAAAATAACCCCCATAACCTCTACTTCTTCTTTGAGTTTCATTGACAGGTGGTGCTGCTCCTCTTTCGTGCTCAGTTTGGGATTAAAGATATTGGAAATAGTCATGCAGTTGGATTTTAGTGTTGCTGAATGCTTTGCTTCCCAGCAAGTTATATGAACCTTTTTGGTGATAGTGGGACTGTTGGGATGTGTCAGTAGCTTTCAAAGAAACAGGCAGTCCTGCAGTTCTGGCGTGTTTTGTGCTCAAAACCATGTCTTGTCTTTTCTTTTTGATATCTGATGTTATCTTAGCAAGCATTGGTTACATCCCTTCCAAGCACCATTGTCCCAGAGAGTTTTGGCCGAGTGTTCTTGACCACAGGAGCTGCTCTTGAAAGGGAGAAAAGTATCTGTGCAGCACAGCTGAAAGAACTGTGGGCTGATTTATTCATTTGTTTAGTGAACAATAGCAAAACTTACAGAAATAGGAATTTACTTACACACTGGAATTTTGTGCTGGGTGACAGAGTCAGGGTTTTGCAACGCTGGTCTGTACTGGCTTTGCCAATATGAGCCTCCAAAAAGGGGGAAAATCCTGTGTGCTTGAATTAGCTTCAGTCAAGGAAGTGAGGACACTCACACGTGGCCTGACAGCTCCTGGGAGCACTCCCCCTGTCCTCATCAGTCATTGCACAAAAATCACTTTTGATTTCACTTCTCACTTCTCTGTAGAAGAAGCTGAGTTGTAATAAAAGACGAAGCTTTCAGTGAAGAAGAGAAGCCCCAAATTAAGGAAAATAAAAGCTGAAAAGTGCTGGTTTCCAGCCACTACAAACTGCCACCAGTTCCTCAGTACCTCTGTAGATGGTTGCCATGGTTCTTGTCAATATTGTCCATGTCCTTTGGATTTCTCCCTGAGAAGGTGGCAGCCGAAGGGGAAGCAAGTGACAGCTGATGTTTGGGAAGTGTGGATTGCCTGGTGAAAAACTGACTTGCTGAGCCTTCCAGTTGTTTATTCAAATATGAATCATGGTGCTGGACACACTCAGCAGTTCCAAAGGCTTGTGCAATTCACCTTCCCATGCACAGCAAAATCACCTGCACATGTCCTGGAGTTGGCTTGGGTGTGTATCACCACAGAAAAGTATAAATCTCTTTTTACTTTTTCTCCCTCTTCTGTTGAATTTGGCAGAGATGGGTTCATCTTTTTTTAAATCCAGGGCTATGTGCAAGCTCATATACAAACTTGGAATGAATTCTTTGGTTACAAAAATAGCCTTCTGCGTGAGTTGAAGTGAAAACCTAATTGCTTTCTGAAAGATTTTCTGCTGTAGTAAATTCAGCTCATTAGCATGGCTAATTTCCATGTTGCTGCCCAGCATTTTATCCTCACTGATAGCTGGGAGCAGCCAGCTCTGTAATAGTGTGAGGCTTCTCCAGACCCAAGCCAGGAGCTTGTGCCCATCTACCCAGTTTTGAGGATTTTTGTGCACTGCCCTCAGTTCAAGAGCAGAGAGGGGAAAGCTCAAGTCTCAGCTTTTTGTATTCAGAGTTTCCTGGGGAGCCATTAAGACTTTGTTCTAACAGCGGAAGCAATTTGCAGGGAGGAAGCAGGAGCCCATTCTGGGGAGGTTTCCTTGCAGTCCTTGCATCTTCAGCTGGAGGGTCTCACGTCCCTGTGTGCTGGAGACAAAGTTGATGGCAGCGTGGGCAGCTGGGCTCTCCTGTTGGGTAAAACCTCAGCTCAGTGCCTGCCCCTCCTAGGGCAGCTGAGCTTCTTGGGAATGGCTGGATGTGCTGCAGGGATGGTGTGGGAGGTGTGTGTGGGCAGAGCAGCCACTGTCACCCTGCCTCTTACTGGGCACTGGGGATTCTCTGGGAAATGGGCCAGTGCTGAGTCTCCTTTATTCTTTTTTTTGGTCGTGTCTTAACACCTGCATGACATAGGCTTTAAAATGTAGTGCTGGAGGGTGAGGGGGGCTGACAGCTGTGGTTTTCTGGATGCCAAATGCCCAGGGTGAGGCTGAGTGCAGCCCCATGGAACCAGAGTTACAGCATTGTGCTGTTGTGAACTGCAAGTTTCCATAAGAAGCACACCTTAAGTTGTTTCCCTGATGCTTTCAAAACTTCCCAGGGCTTGAAGGGTACCAAGGAGCTGTCAGTGTTTCACAGGCAGTGCTGGAGGTGAGAATTTCCAGCTGAAAGAGCCATGGTTTCTCTAGATGGCCACAGCCTGTCCCTGTCTGGGCTGTGCAGGGATCCTGGGTCAGCACCTGGGAGGGCTGCACCACCTGTTTATCCAAACTTCCAGTAAAAGGGCTGAGTGCTCCTCCAGCAGCCAAGCTGTGCCGTCAGAGCCTTTGATTCATCTCTTACTGGAAATGGTTTGATAATTCACTTTGTTTGCATAGCAGGGACCAGGGACAGGCCTTGGGTTTGCTGTGGGCTTGAGCAGCCAAATGTAAATTGTTATTTTTGTCCCTGTCCATGTTTTGCGTGTGGTTGGGTCGCTGGTTTGACATTATGGAGAAATGAATGTCTCTTTTTAAACATAGGGTGGTCTCTGTTCCAGGTCCCTCGAGTGTCCTTTTTTGAGGTCAGATGGAATATAGGCTAAAAATCTGGTTTGATTTCAGCTGTTTACTATGAAAACTGTAAATAATCTGCAGTCCTCACTGACTGAATATGGGTTCTTGGTTGATTAACAAAAAAATCACAAGAAATTTAGGAAATTATCATCTGGTTGATGTGGTTACCACGTCTGCCCTGTTTCCCCACCACCGACCTGCTTGTCCTGAGCTCTGTGAGCATGAACTAGGCAGACACATTAAACAATGTTGTGGTGCCCATCTCTAGAAGGTCAGACTGCTTCTGGCATCACAAGGTCACCAAATTCACTGGAAATGTGACTTAATCCACCACACAAAGGAGACGTGAAGCTTCATCAGCGTTTGTTTTCCAGACAGAAAGCAGCTTAAAAGCACGAGGCGTCTGTCCAGGGGCGGGGAGTGGAAACTTGTGTGTCAGTGCTCTCCGAACCAAAGGTGATTTTTCCTCAGTGTAGGATTGGATTGTTTTTTTAACACAGAGAGCAGCGTCAGGTGCTTCATGTGAGTACAGAGAGCAGTGAGTGATGTCTGTAAGGGTTGTGCAAGGGAATGATGCATTCCTTCCCTTCTGGAAGACACCCAGGGGAGCATCACTGTGCACCACAGCCCAGCCATGGCTCTGGGTGCTCAGAGCAGGGTGCTGCCTCCCAGCTCAACGCTCAGGTCAGCTCTGTAACCTCCACTGCATGGGAGGTTTGTGCAGACTAAGCTCTCAATGGTTAATTTTGGCATACAGTTGCCCTTGTTGGTATGTGAAGTATTCTGTAGCCTCATTGTTTCTGTCCTTCCTCTGGAGCTGGTGCAGAAATGTCAGTGGGCTCAGAGAGCTGTGCCTACGTGCAGAGCCTGGGCCTCCGCTCCCAGTTCTTCATCAAAAGTGAAATTTCACACCTAACTTAAAAAGGGCTTTTTGCAGCCTAAGCAGGACTGGCTGGGCAGAGGGGCAGCAGAGTTTTCTGGGTGAGAGGCACAGGGCAGGGGGTGCCCCAAGTGCCAGCACTGAATGCTGGGTGTCACCAGCAGTGCTGGGACTGGTGAACTTGGTTTGGGCAAAAATACACTTAGGAGAGCCTTGCAGAAAGACACCTGCTGCAGTAGCTGGGTTTGCTTTCTTGCCTGCAGGAGAATTCCTAAAATATTTCAGAAATTGTTGGGAGATTGGAGCCTTGTACTCTGTTTCAAGGGCACTTGCTGTATGGACAGGCTGGCTCCCAAATCCCAGGGAGCAGAAGGTGTGAATGACTTGTTTAGGAGCTGAGCTATTACCTGTTGATCAGTGGCTTAAATTGGAGCAGCCCTTGCTGTGCTCTGCTGTCAGTCTCCTTAGAGTAACAAATTTATGACCATGCAAATGCCTTAATGAAATACGACAGAGCAATTTGAGATGGTCACTTTGCTTTGCCCAGCGAGCGAGCTGAGGGTCAGATTTGACTTGGTGATGGTTCTCCTTCTCCAGCCCTGGTTCACATTTGCTTATGGAATAAGTTTATGCGATGAACAAGAGTTAATTGACAAGTTCTTTGAAAAACACCTCGAGTCTGTTGCACAACATGAGTGGGCAAAGGCAGAAGTAGGTTGCTGTGCAGTCAGGAGCAGCACAACTGCTTTGATGGATCTTGGTAATTAGTATTTACTGCGAGTCAATTATGTCACAGGTATTTTAATGAATGGGTGACTGGGGAAAAACACAACCACTCGATGAGAAACCTGCACAAGTGATTTATTGTTATTATTTTCAAGAACAGATATCTGTGTTGAGCCCCCAGTTTAAAGGACTTTAGGGAGGGATGTGAATCATTTCAGCCTAATTTTGGCCAGAGATGTTTTGAGGCCAACTCAATGGCTCCACCAAGGAGTTACAACCTCCTGAAGTGAAGCTTCCTTTCTGTGCCTTTTCTGCTGCCTGTCTCCTGCCTGTCCATCCCTGCTTGTGGGACAGTGACAAGTGGCTTCTGTGAGCCTGGTGCTTCCAGGTTTTAAGTGGTTTGACTTCAGCTGGGTCACTGCTGTGTGCCTGCCTTTGTGATCTCTTGGAGAGGCTTTTCCTGTCCGTGTGTGCAGTGCTGGCTTCCAAGGAAAGCCCAGCTGGCAACAAGCACTACCTTTGAGTGAGAGTACAGGCTTTCAGCAAAATATTTGGGAGTGCTCAGATTTCCGTAGTGGAGGCCAGCTCCGTTTTTATAATGAAATGCTTTCTTGGATTTCACAAGGATGTTGTTGCATCGATGCACAGAGAGGGAGGATGTTAAATCCCTCCTGCAGCTGCTGGTGGCTGTGCTGGCTGGAGAGCTGAGATGAGAAGCTGCTTGTGGCTGCCACTACCTGGGACCCCACTGCTTCCAGCAGGAGTTACCTTTGAGGCATGTTAGACCAAAGACACATTTCCTGTGAAAATCCAGGGGGAAGGAAGGATGGCACGTGGCCAGGAAGCTGCACCTCTCGAGGTGATGTGGTACAAGGCTTGGGGTCTGACTGAAGGCAAAGGCTGGAAAAGCTTCGTTTTTATTTTGATGTAGAAAACGATTTTAAAATCTTCGCGCTTGTGTACAAAACAGTTCTGATTTTCCAGGCATCCCCTCATCCTGTGTATAAAATTAATCTCAGAGCCTCTCACTCAGCCCAGGCTGGCTGGTGTGCCCGATCACTCCTCGTGCCTCTTCCATGTCTGCTGGAGCTGCAAACCACGCTGTGCCCACGTTGTTCCCACCTCCCCAGCTCTCTCCACGAGCACAGGAAGCCCCTGTGTCCATAACCCTGTGTTCTCCTTCACCTCACAGATCACCTCGTGGCCCACGGGCGCATGGCCGAGAAGGAAGCCCGGAGAAAGTTCAAGCAAATTGTGGCTGCTGTCAACTTCTGTCACTGTCGTAACATAGTCCACAGGGATCTGAAGGCAGAAAATCTCCTCCTGGATGCAAACCTGAACATCAAAATAGCAGGTGAGCTAAGCTGAGCGGTGTGGGAGGAAGGCAGCTGCTTTCAGGAGTTAATAAATGTAGGCACTGGCTGCTTCCAGGTATTCAGGGAGAAGGAAACGCGGTGCAGCTAAAGGAAGCTTTGGATTTCTGTGTGGCCTGCTGCCCAGAGCTGAAACTGCCAGGTTGCAGCCAGGAGATTTATACCTCCCCTCAAGTAGTTCAGAGTAAAAGAAGAAGGAAAAAAAGGCAGGTTTGGCTTCCCAGGCTGCAGACACTGAGGCATTGACTCCTCTGGCTGATGGGTGAGACAGACAGTATCACAAAACTGACCTTGTTCTGAATCCTGCTGTGGTTCAGGGCTTCTTCAGAGCAGGTCAGGCTAGGTGAGAGAGCAGGAATGGCAAAGCAGGGATGACAAGGTGGATGGTGAAGCAGTGAAGGGGAAACTGCTCTCCTGGAACCATTCTGGATGTGGTGTGACAGAGCCAGAGTGGCCTCAGTGCTCTGGGGCTGTATTCCCTGCAGGGAGAGGAGCTGAGGTGGCTGAACACACAGCCCCTCACTGCTTGGTCCCTGAGTTTTGCAGGGCAGTGGGATTTTTTGTCACTAACTCCCCTTGCAGAGAGCTTCCTCCCTGGGCATTTCTGTCCTGACCTCACACAGAGCTGCATGTGTGTGATCCTCTGACCATGAGACTGAGCCTTGGCTCATCTCTGCGGGACACTGACTAGGCTTGGCTTTATTGGGCTTGGTGGGATTATGACCAATTGAACCAACAAGATTTAACACTTAAGAGTTGACCTCAATCCTCATGGGTCCTTTCCAGCTCAGAATATTCTGTGGTTCTGACCTGGTCATCTCATTTCATGGGCTTTGGAAGTTGTAGATCTTGTACTCAGCATTTAATTCTCCTGGAGCCTAGAGCACAGCAGGGCACCTTTGGAAAGCACTTGGTTGTCCCGTCTCCCAGCAGATTTACTGGGTGAGATTGTTGTCTTTTGCAAGGGTTTGTAACTTGATTAATTTTTTTTTTTTTAAGTGCTGAGGGCTACAAAACTTTTCAGTCTGAGCAATTTTACTTCTGGGCGGTGGGAGATTCTCCTCTGTCTTGATAGCATCTTGAAGAAAGGAAAAACAGCCTAGCTCATTGTCACTGTTCTCTCGTGTACCATCCAGAGGTGTTGGATTAGAGTTCAACACTCGGTTTGTGGTACACTCATCAGCGACTTCTTATGCTTCCCTCAAACCCTGGCTGTGAGGAGGGAGCAGGGAAGGAATAGGAAGGAGAGATGGACTTCATGGACTTCCCTCTGGTGCTTAACAGTGTGAGCCATGTCCTCCTTGGCACAGGGATGATAACCTGCCCCTCACTGTTCTGGGAGCAGGAGATAAGTGAGAGACACAGCTGATGAGGCTGGAGTGCAGCTCCTTGGAGTGGGAGTGGAGGGGTTGTGGAGCTCAGGGGGAGGCTGCTGGGGAGGGCTCTGAGCAGCAATTTCTGGTGTTTTGTGCAAAGGCTGCACTAATGGTTTGAGGCCATCTTGTGTTCACGGGGAAAAATCCGCGCTGTGTGCAGGGGGAGGGTGCCTGGCAAACAGCGAGAAGTTAAAAACTAACCCAGGTGGAAACTGGAATTCAGCTGGATTTGCTGGAGAAATGTCCACATGAGAAGGCTGAGAAGCTCTGGAAATTGTGGAAACCTTTTTTAATAGAAGGGAGTTGGAAACTATTTTCTTTCCAAATCTGTGCTCCCAGAATGACTCCAGGAGATAGTCCCCACCCTGGTGGTGGCAGTGTTTGCCTTGGCAGGAAGATGCTGTAGTGCTTTGAAAAGTAGCCTGGAAAAGCTGATTTATGGTATAGGATTTTCCAAGTATTAAATTTTCTCCCTATAACTCATCAATTACAACTTCACACTGGTTCTTCCATTGTTTCAAGAGCAAAAAAACCCTGAAGTGATAGCAAGAGATCTGCTTCACACCAGACCTCCCAGGAGAAATGCTACAGAAATGCACACACCAGTTAGACTGGTGGAGAACCAGCTGAACCCTCATTGCCAAACCCATTAACTGTGTCTGACTCAAACTTTGGAGCTTTTCAGACTCTCACCAGTGCAGATTTTCTGGCACTTTCCATCTGACGTCCCTTTGCAGCTTTAAATCCCTTGCCTGGCATCAGGCAGGTCCCAGCCCCCAGCCTGCAGCCCCGGGGTGGGCAGTGCTGCTGGTCCCACTGGTGCTCAGTGGTTGGGTTGGGTTTTGATTGACGGCTGCTTCGCTATTTTTCCATAAACAGCGAGATCCCGATGCTGTGACCCTCACTCTCACTTTTCCCATGGATGCTTTTTCTCCAGTGTACCTTCTCAGAGTGAGTCAGTAGCTGCTGGCACTGGGTTCCCTGTGCTCCCAGCTGGAGAGTTCAGCCAGGAGTTGATGATTGCTAAACAGCCCAGCCTTGCCGGGTATGGTTTCGGAGAGGAATCCGATCTATGCATCGCTTTGCATTCGGCTGCTCCTTCCCCTCCAGAGGATGAAATCCCTGTTGGGCAGAGACTGAAGCCACTCCCTGAGCTCCACTGCAAGGAAACTTGAGGGACTGGACCCACTGTTTTGTAGCAGAGATGTTTGGTTTAAATACTTTCCCTGTATCACATCATTGTGACTCACCTTGCTGTTCAGAAATGCCTCTTTCCCTCTGCATCTGTTTGTGGAATGAGACCTGATTGCTCCCTGAGGATTTGGATTTATGCATCTCCTTGGCCATAGATTTTAAGAAAGTTTATTTAAGTTGTAATTTGTGTTTTTGTTTGGTTTAGATTTTGTACTTAGTTGCTCCAGGGTTTTCAAATCCTCCAGTGAACTTTCTTTGAGTTTTTGAAGCCTTGCTGTTTTCCCCAGCCTTGACCTCAGTCCCACAGCGCAGGTGGGATCTGGAAGCCATTTCCAGCCTGGGAGCAGTGTCCCTGTACAGGATCTGCCTGGCTGCAGCTCCCCACGGAGCCCAGGACTGCCCTGAGCCCTGGAGGCGCTGGGCAGAGCAGCATCTCTGCACAAGGAGAGCTTCCACCCCAAGATCTGGGGCAGCCGTGGGGCGAGCGCAGAGCTCTGGGACCCGCTGGCCCCGTTCCCTAAGGACAGACTCTGCATTTTCCCTTCTCCCCACCTCCTCTCGCTGTCCAAAAGAGCTGTGAATCCCTGGAGGAATTTCAACACGAAGGGGAAGGGGTGAAGTTTCCCAGCTGACCAATCTGCAGGAAGCACAGGAGGGTGCAGGCGGCAGCTGTTGCGTGTCTGTTCCCAGCCCGCGGTGCTGCCAGCTGGCATGGCACAGCCCTGGAATGGCATGGACCTGGAATGGCACAGCCCTGGAATGGCACAGCCCTGCCCCTGCTGCTGACACTCGCTGTGACCTGTGCAGACTGGGGAACAGCTCAGACCCCTCACCTGTGCAGGGCTGGAGCTGCTTCTGGCTGTGCACTCCTTGGAAAATCCAGGTGGTTCCCCAGGTGCTGAAAGCCCACTCGTGTACTTACAAGGACAAATAAAACTAACTGAACCAGGATAACTTGCTCAATATATGGGAAGTGCCAAAATTCCAGAGTCATCAGGAGTTTATATCTAAAGCTGATACAAATGCTGTGTGTTGGGAAATAAATCCAGTGCTGCAGCGTTTAGTGCCGGCTCCGTGGCCGTAACTCAGGCACTTGTTACACATCCTGCCTTGAACGTGAGACACAGCTCTAAAGCTTGCAGAGGTGGAAAAGACAATTGTGCAGCTGTGTGCTATTTCCCTGGAATTGTCCTCCAAAGGCTGACTGGAGGTTTAGATGGCTTCACTGCCAGCAGTAAAAACCCAGTGGGTGTGTAAATACCTTGTTTTGATACCATGGTGCCTTTAAAGAACATTTACCTTCTCTGCTCTGTTTTGAGGTGGGGTTTGAGCAGCCTGGTGTGTACTCCAGGTGTTTCCACAGGAACAGGCTGCGTTAGGTGTTCTCCACATGCGTAAATCATCTCCACAGTGAGAATTTCCTCCCTGCAAAGGGACAGGGAGAAGGAATTCAGCTGTGCCCCCTGGAGCTGAGCTGGCAGGAGCAGCAGCAGGTGGTCTGCTGGGTTCTGCAGATGTTGTGCAAAGGAGAAGAGGAGTCACCTGGAATTAGGTCATGGAAAATCCTGTGAGGGGAGCAGCAAGAGGGAGCACAGACTCACCGGTTAGTGCACTCTGGGGAGTGCTGGTGGCATTTGTCTGCCTCTGTCACAGAGCTCTTGGCCATCACTGGTGATCCTCACTTGGGATTTGGTGTTACACTGCTAATTAATTGGTAATTAACTGGTAATATTGGGTAATCTTCCATGTGTTAGAAAAAACATGTGGACACCTCAGAACTCCTCTCTGGGACTGAGATTGCTTCAATTCATTTGAGGAGGGAAAAGGAAGGAAATTTAGTGAAGATTCTTTCTTTTTACAGGAGCCAGCTCCTTTCTCTTGGGTCCAGACTGGTTTCCTTGCCCTTTGCAGTGCAGGTCCCAGCTGTGAGCCAGGGGGAGGCAGATTAATTAACAGAGAATACCATTAGTGTCCACATCAGCTGATGGCTGGCTGCCTGTGAGGTGAAGACCTTTCTCTTTCAGGATTTGTTATTTGCTCTTGGTGAAGGATTTGACTCTGTAGAGCTGCCCACTATAACCAAAGTTTGCAGCCCCTGTAGTGCTTTCTGGAAAAATCTGAATTCTCATTCTTTTTCTCTTTGCACTCAGTCCTTGCTGGCACTGCCCAGAGCTCAGGGCACCAGGGAGGGTTGGAGTCACCACCCCTGGAGGTGTCCAGAGAAAGACTGGACTTGGCACTCAGTGCTTTGGGCTGGTGACAAGGTGGGGATTGGGCACAGATTGGACTCGATGACCCTGGAGGTGTTTTCTAACCTCAGTGATTCCATTTCCGGTGTCTGTGTGCCAGTTACCCATTACAGGATTGTATGTGACTTTACCAGACTCAGCAAGTTACTGAAATACCAGTTGTTCAGGACAGCTGGAGTGAATCACATTCCTCTCATTGGTTCTCTTTGTTCTTTCAGATTTTGGGTTCAGCAACATCTTCACCCCTGGCCAGCTCCTTAAAACCTGGTGTGGGAGTCCTCCCTATGCTGCTCCAGAGCTCTTTGAAGGCAAGGAGTACGATGGGCCAAAGGTTGATATTTGGGTATGTGATGAGCCTTTTTCTCTCTGACTTTGATCTGATTTTGCTCTGTTTGGCTTTGCTTCCTGAGTGCTCAGTGCACATCTTGGAGAAAAGCCCTGACACAGCAAAAAGTGTTTTCCAAAGAAACTCTTCCAAAACTGCATCCTGGCTACTGGTGCCGTATTTTCCCTGTGGGGAGGTGCCAGGAGCACGCATTGCCCAGAGATGGATTTGGATTGTGTCTGGCACTGCTGACTGGGTTTGTTTTGGGCGCAGAGCCTCGGCGTGGTGCTGTACGTGCTGGTGTGCGGGGCCCTGCCCTTCGACGGGAGCACGCTGCAGAACCTGCGCGCGCGCGTGCTCAGCGGCAAATTCCGCATCCCCTTCTTCATGTCCACAGGTAAGGGGGCAGCCGGCTGGGCACGTGGGGCTTTGCACTGCACCTCGCTCAGTTTTAGCTTTTTGTAGCGTTAAGGGGCGTGAATTTCCAGCAACAGCCCCGTCAGAGATGAGCGTTTGTGTCCTGCTGCTGCAAAACACTTTAATAATAAATCTTGGATGTGGAAAGTGTGATTAATTTTCATATAAAATCAGCTTAACGAAGAGTCATGTGCAGGTACTTGATGCCTGCTGTCAGGTTAAGGAATAATTTTCCCAGCTGAAAACTTCTTTACTTCCTGTCTTATCTAGGGAAGAGGTTCTCTCTCTGCAGAAAATTCTGCTAAAATGTGGAGCTTTCAAATCAAACTGAGATCCCAGCCTTAATGGGAGAGCCTCAGCAGTCCCTCTTGGTGACAGCACAGCTGTAATACGATGGAGAAATCACTCATAGGGAGCTGTTGAGTGGCGAACATTCTAAGGGTGCTTTGTTCTCAACCTCCAAAAGCCACTCACATCAGGATGGGGAGGGACAGGGTGACAGGGCTCTGTGTAGCCAGGGTGGCTTCCCTCCTTCCTAGCACAGGGGAATCAATGTCTGCAGCAGTGTGGCACGTTGGGGACCCAGCAGGTGTGAAGTGCAGAAGAGAAGCAGTATTTTTGTGAGGTGACTTCCCAGAGGGGAGCTTGGAAACGGAACTGCAGTAGCCGTGTCCCTCCCTGGGGGTGACCCGGCCTCTCTTCCCTGGCAGAGTGTGAACACCTGATCCGCCACATGCTGGTGCTGGACCCGAGCAAGAGGCTCTCCATGGAGCAGATCTGCAAACACAAGTGGATGAAGCTCGGGGAGGCTGATGCAGAGTTTGACAGGGTGAGCAGCAGTGAGCAGATTTGCTCAGTGACTCAAGCAGGCTCTGGGCACATGGTGCCGCAGTGTTGGTTCTGCTCTTTGGGCACACTCATTCCCAGGTGTGGCCTTTCCCTTTCCTGTGTCTCCTGGCCTCACTTTCCACGTCACTCCTTATCTACATACGTTTTTGTATCTTCCCCGTGGCATGGGGAGCTTGGGGCAGTGGATTTCGGCTCGGTTGCCATCAGACCTCACGCCAGCTGCAGCCAGAGCCCAGCGCTCGGGCTCTTGGGAGCACTGTGACTCATCAGTGTGCCTGTGGGAATGTCAGCTCTGACTGTGTGCCTGTGCCCTCGCAGCTGATAGCAGAGTGTCAGCACCTGAAGACCGAGAGGCAGCTGGAGCCGCTGAACGAGGACGTGCTGCTGGCCATGGCGGACATGGGGCTGGACAAGGAGCGCACGGTGCAGGTGAGGCCCGGCGCGTCCTGCGTGCTCCCCTTGCTGATCCCTGGCTGTGTTTGGTGGCAGCTGAGCAATGCCAGCACGGTATAAAATGTATTTTACTGCCGCACGAGGAGTGACCGCTCTCGCTTTGCCTCGCAGTCGCTGCGAGCCGACGCGTACGATCACTACAGCGCGATCTACAGCCTGCTCTGCGACCGCCTCAAGAGGCACAAGAACCTGCGCATCGCGCCCTCGCCCAGCATCCCCCGCACCGTGACCTTCCCCACCTCGGCCAACATCCAGGTGCATCCCCTTTGCCAGTGCTCCTCCGTGCCTGCAAGGCCAGCCAGTCCTTTACCTGCTAAATCAGACTTGTCGTGGGTGTCCACGCCCCTGGCTGGAGAGTCAGAACATCCCTTGTTTGAGAATTTGGTGTGTGCTTAGGGTGCCCTAGTCCTGAGGTTAGGAACAGTTTGTGCATTGGCTGAACATCCTTAACACAGTCTCCTGCTCGCTCAGTGACAGAGGGGAAAGAGCTGAGGGAGTTATTGGGAGCTGGAGTTCCCAGCCCAGGGCTGCTGTGTGATGCTTCTTCCCCACCTTACGCTGCTGTTGGAGCAGTGAGCACTTGCTCTGGGAGAGGCCAGGTCATAAGGGAAGCAGAAGAGGTGCTGGCCCTGCCTGAATAGAAGGAAGGGGGATAAACGAGGCAACCTCTTGAGAATAAACAGCTCTTCACTGGCTCCAGGGTCACCTCCCTGTTCCAGGTGCTTAGGGCTGGTGTTAATTCAGCAGTGTTTGTGTCTTCTGATCCTGATCTCTCCACTCAGCAGACTGAACAGACAGGCAACACCATGAACATCAGCGTGCCCCAAGTCCAGCTCATCAACCCTGAGAACCAGATTGTGGAGGTGAGGCCCGTCCCCATGACCCCTGCAAGCTTTCTGGCTCACATTGAAGCCTTCCCTTTGATCCTTGTGTTGCATTTCAACATCTGCAATGTTTGTCCTGCCCAGACTGATGGAACAATGAACTTGGACAGTGATGAAGGGGAGGAACCATCACCCGAGGCTCTGGTCCGCTACCTCTCCATGAGGAGGCACACAGTGGGAGTAGCTGACCCACGGTGAGTACTGCACTCTAACCTGGACATCCACTCCCACCATGTGGCTTTGGTCCTTCTGGGTGTTCATGTAAAGGTCCCAGTCCCCCTGCCCAGCTTGGTCAGTATTTTAGATGGGGATGAGGTACTTTCCTCCAGTTCTTCCTGATCAGCTCTGGGTAAGCTGTGCTTTTGGTCAAGGCAAGTGTCTCTCACCTGAGCTGCACTGCTGTCGTGTCCAAATTGAAGTTTTTGTCATAAATGCCATCGAGGTTAATGCCAAGAGCTAATTCTCAACATGGAGGAGAAAAAAGGGACAAATAAAACCAAAGAGTGGCTTGGCTGCTCTGTGTGACCATTTCCCAGAGCAGTAAGAAGCTTTTTGTGAAGGGAAACTGTGTGTCCTGGGTCTGTGAGAGGTTTCCTCAGTCATGGCTAATTCCCCTCTCCAAATGTGATTGTACAGGACGGAAGTCATGGAAGACCTGCAGAAGCTCCTGCCTGGCTTCCCCCGTGTCACTCCTCAGGCTCCATTCCTGCAGGTGACCCCGAATGTGAACTTCATGCACAATGTGCTGCCCAGGCAGAACCTGCAGCCCACGGGGCAGCTGGAGTACAAGGTACTGCCCATGGTCCTGCTGTGCTCCGTGCCCTGCAGGTGGGAGGGGTCTTGGTGCTCACACTTGCTCCCTCTGTTTGTCACTCCTTGGACTGCATAAGCCTCAAGAATTACTCTCGTTACGTATAATTCCAGTTGTTTCTCTAAATTAGATTTAGATCTAACACTAGGAAAATATTCTTTACTGTGAGAGTGGTGAGGCACTGGAACAGGTTGCTCAGAAAAGCTGCAGTCACCCCATCCCTGGAAGTGTCCAAAGCCAGGCTGGATGGAGCTCTGAGCAACCTGAGAGATAGTGGAAGGTGCCCCTGCCAATGGCAGGGAGTTGGAATGAGGTGATCTTTAAGGTCCTTTCCAACCCAGACCATTCTGTGATTCTGTAAAAAAGCTGAAGCATGGAAGAGCAGTGCAATATGAAATGAATAAATGGGCTGGGGAGAAATAGGCCTGTGCTGCCTGGCTTTGAGCTGCAGGTTGCAGCTAAAGCAGCATGCGGGGAGCTGCAGAATTAAACCCTGCTCATGCACTGCCTGCCCCTGCCCCTGCCCCCCATCACTCCGAGATGCTGAGATGCCCCACAGGGCTCGTCCCCTCCTGCTGTGTGCCCTGGGGCTCTGGCTGGGGTGGGTAACAGTGCTTTGTGTGTGTGTGTGTGTGTGTGTTTTAGGAGCAGTCCCTGCTGCAGCCCCCCACCCTGCAGCTGCTGAACGGGATGGGTCCGCTGGGCCGGCGGGCGTCGGACGGCGGGGCCAACATCCAGCTGCACGCACAGCAGCTGCTCAAGCGGCCCCGGGGCCCCTCTCCACTCGTCACCATGACGCCAGTGAGTAGCACAGAGCGCTCCAAAACATCCCCTCCTGCAGGCAGAGGTGCCTGTGCCCAGGTCACAGCAGCCCCAGCGCTGCAGGGATGTGCCTGCTCGCTGCCAAAGCTGCCCCTGCAGGACTTGCAGTGGAGGTGCCAGGTGGGGCTGTGTGCTCCTCTCCGGAGCTGATGGTGTTTGTGCACTTTTTTATGGTTGCTTTTGTCCTTTGCTGATCCCATGGAGGAAACTGGAGTGTCCATCTCCAGCATTCAGGTGTGTTCTCTCTCCCTGAGTGCATCTGTATCAATGAATTCTCCAAGCAGCAGCAGCCCTGCCCAGGCAGTTGGACTGGGGAAAGAATGTTGGAAGGGGTTCTTGGCCAGGTTTCCTTGGTGCTGCAGAGGAGCCAACACACACCCCTGTGGAAGCTTGTTTGGGAGGATCAGGTGTCCCCTATGCAGAGGGGACCGTGCTGGGTGTCCTCCTGAGCTGTGGCTTCTCTCTCTGCAGGCTGTCCCAGCTGTCACCCCTGTGGACGAGGAGAGCTCCGATGGGGAGCCAGATCAGGAAGCTGTGCAGAGGTAACTCCCAATCTGTTAACATTTGCCCTTCCTACCTCCATGAGGCTCACCTTGGGCTGTTCCAGAGCTGGTTCAAACACAGCCACCTCATCAGGGCACCACTGTTGATTTTACAGCCAAGGCTCAACACTTCTCCTGTTGCTGTGGGTGTTGATTACCGTAGGCAGTTACTCCTCTGGCACTGCTGGGTGCTTGCAAAGCTGGATTCCCCTGAAATGGGTAGCTGGTTGAGCAGTAGGTTCTCCAGAAACTCTTGGAACTGCTAAATCCCTTTGCTTAGTGTGCACCAGCATGCGATCCACACTAACCTGCCAAGTGAGTGCTGAGGGATTCCCCTCCCTGCTGGGTGCTGGAGGTGGGAGAACTCCCTGTGGCCTTGGGTGCCAGTGCAGCAGCTTCTGTATCAAGACATGCAGTAAACATCCAACTCTGATGCCTCAAACAAAGTGAGCTTGCTGGAATTACGGGTACCTCTAGCTGCTAATTTTAGCATCAGGCCTTAAAATAGTCTGCTCCAATAAGGAAAGCATTATTAGCTCTCAGGCTGGGAACTTCTGTTCTCTGTGTCTGCTCTAAACACCCTGTAGGAAGTGGGTAGAATGCTTGTACTTTCTCAGTCCATGAACACACTAACCATGGCCTTGCTAACATTTTCTTAGGAGCTTTTGCATAGTTTCTTCTCTGCTAACCAGCTGGGCACTACGTGTGGTGGGTGCTCCTGCTTCTTACCTCAAACTGGAAGAGCTTTCTGGATCCCCCCTTTGTACAGGTCATCACCTGGGTAAGGGAGTGGCTCCTCAGGGGCCCACAAGGGTTCAGCCTGGGGGTTGTTGCAGGCAGGGTGACACTGGGGTGGGTGCAGATCATGCTCCAGAGCCTTGGCCAGCTGTGCTCCTCTCAGTTGGGTGTGAGCAGTGACAGACTGTGCACTGAGACTCCTTTTGTCTACCTCAGCCTAGAAAATCTGCTTGTGGCCTCAATAATAGCTTCAACAGCCATTAACAGTTTTAATATAGGGCCAGTAATGTCCTCTGACAGCACCTCAAACAGCAGGTGGTCTTTTTGACTGTGCAAACACAGTAAGTCTCATTCTTGGCAAGGGGATGCCTGGACATCTTACCTGGGCAGATTTTCACTATTCTAAACCTGAAGGTTTCAGTTGAGCCTTTAAAGCATCAGCTCAGCTGGAAACATTCTGAAACCCCTGTGCAGTGTTTTGCAAGGCACTGAAATGTTCAGATCCCACTGAAAACCAAGTCCCCTTGGACTCAGAGGTCACCTCATTGCTCTCGACAGTGCTGCCCTTAGTTCTTTCACAGCACATGTTCTTCTTCCACCAGATGGCCTTGAAAAAGCACCATGCAGGTTGTGTGTTAACTTGTTCTCCACCCCCTTGTGTTGCGACATGTCAGCAGTCATCAGAGGAGAAGGGTAAATAGCATTAACATCAGGGACAGATGCAAATATTTAGCTTCTCTGAACACTGCCCCAAATACTCTGTTTGCAGCCACCAGTGAGCAGCTTTTGCCCTCCTTAACCTGACCTTGAAAGCAGAGCACAGTCTTCTCTGTTCCAGGGAACAGTCACATCTCCTTTGAGCTTTGGGAAACTTTCTTCCACCCGAAACGCTGTTAGAGCTCGTGATTGGATTGTTCCCTGGAGGGCTGAAATAAAATGATCTTAGCAAACCACAACAGTAAAGCTCTTTGGGAACCTTTCCCTGTCTGCATCAAATGATTCTTAAACAGCTAATGGCACGGGCTTTGGCGGGGCACCACGGCACTGTTAACCTGCTTCTTCTGCTTAAGTGGCTTCAGCAGCGAAGAGAGGCTGGGTTTGGGCAAGTCTGTATCGCCTGCTGCTCTTTCTGCTTCCCAGGGGCAGTTGCAGGGGAAGAGAGCAAAGGTGAGGATTTCAAAGGCAGGTGTCACTGGCCGAGCAGTGCTTGGCCTGGTTACCAGAGCTGCCTCACAGAGCAGGAAGAGCTGAATTCACACACAGTGTTCATCCCAGTGTCCTTGGGCGGACACAGCCTGGCTGCAGTGCCAGCCCTGGGCAGGGGCTTCAGCCCCTCTCTGCCAGCCCCCCAGCCCTGGGCTCAGCTGTGCCAGGAGCAGCAGGCAGGCAGCAGCTCTCTGCACTGCCTGGCCCTTCCTCGCATCCTTGCTGGAGCAGAGGCTCCGAGTTCCCCCTCCCCGGTCTTTGGGGGTTTGCAGGAGACCTGCAGCTCTTTTCCAGTGCAAAGAAAGCTTTTATTTAAGCTGTTGCCTCCCAGCTCTGGCGTGAGAGGCAAGCCCAGCCTTGGTGCTGGTGGCTGCAGAGGGAGGGAGCCTCTTGCTGCTCAGTTCCCGTTCCCTGCACATCCCGGGCTGTTCCCGACTTTCCCGGAGCGGAGCAGGGACTAGATGGCGCACTTGGACCGGGCTGGCACAGCCCTGCCTCAGCCCAGCCCTTCCTCTTGCTCTCGGGCAGCCTTCCCCTGCTGGGACGAGGTGGCCGCTGCTGGCAGGGTGTGCCAGGGTCGCTGTGAGGAGCCAGGGCTCCCCTGGCAGGAGCAGCAGCTCTGCTCTGTGCCCTGTGGGTTATCTGTACCCTGGCTCCCTGTGCTGGGACAGAGGGACAGACCTGCTCTAGAGCACTGAATCCACACTGAGGGCAGGTGGGTATTCCCAATGGGACATACCAGCATTCCCCTTGAGGTGAAACGTGGCTTTCCTGCTGGGAAGAGCAAACGGCTCCTCTTTCCTTCCAAGGCTGGCAACGGAGCACCAGCAGCTGAAACTGTGCTTGTCCCCAAAGCACTGGAGAGCCAGTGCTGTGACAGGCATGGGCAGCGTGTCCATGGCGTGTTCCGAGCACTGCACAAGCTTCTTCCTTCCCATTCTCTCTGGGTTATCTAACACTCCCTGTTTTCGGAGTACTCCCATCAGTCTCTTATAAAATGTGCTCCTGCTTGTTGCAGATACTTGGCAAATAGGTCAAAAAGGCACACTCTGGCCATGACCAACCCTACAGCTGAAATCCCTCCAGACTTGCAGAGACAGCTAGGACAGCAGTCCTTCCGACCCCGGGCTTGGGCTCCACACCTGGGACCCGACCAGCACCGGTGAGTAACGGCACCGGCCGGGCAGCTCGCGCCAGGAATCCTGCCCAGGTGGCCCTGGATGGAGCACTGAGGACATCCCGCTGGCAGGGAGGGGTGAGGAGGAGGAGGAGGAGCAGGGACAAAGAGCAGACCCACAGAGCAGAGGGTGTCTGACCCCCTGCCTGCAGGGACCAGCAGGAATCAGCTGGCTCTTCCCTCCAGTCCCATTTTTGTGGCTGGGGATTATTTGCTGGAATGGTTGCCATCACAGAAGTATTGGGAATAAGCTGTTTTTCTTTTTAGAGGACAGCTTTTCCCTGTTTAATAGTAGGCATCAAGGTAGCAGATTTGCTACAGAACATTTTTGGAGGCAGATGCAGGCAAAAGATTGCACCAAGAGTCATCCACAGCAGAGCTTAAAACCCTCACTGTTCTGCACCAGAGTTGTGTGTTCTGACTGCAAAGTCTCTTTGCAAAGCTCCTCAAGAGTAATTTCATTTCTCACCTGAACCCTTGATGGGAATGATGTGAGAAAAGGAAGCTGGGTGGGGAAGGGAAAAAAAATCACAATGTCTGGGAAAGAAGGAACCTTTGGATTGGATCTGAACACACTCAGGATGTGTGGGAGGGACAGTCCTGATGGAGGTGTTAATGTGACAGAGTCCTTGTCACAGCGGCCAACCGGAGATGCTAATGCCACAGAGGGAGCTTAAATTGCTCTTAATGAAAAAAAAACCTCCTAAAAAATGCTTTAAAGTGCTCTGACCCCTCAGTGCTAGGAACAAAGCAGCTGCACACTGGAGTTTGCTGCCTCTTGGGAAAGCAGTGGCTGCCAGGCCAGGCTGGTGCTGGTGTTCAGCCCCTCAGGCAGCTCACACTGGCAGGTTTGACAAAGCCCTTTTTATTGTAGCCAGAGACCTGCTGAGCTGAGCGCTGATGTAATCAGCAGGGACAGGTGAACTCTGAGCAGACTGAGACAGTGCTAGTGCCACGCTGGAGCTCCAGAAAACCAAGATAAGCACCTCTCTGCCCTCAAGTTACTCCCCCAGAGGTGCCTGGGGGATGGGAAGAGCAGGAGGGGAAACATTTCTAGGGCCACAGCTTGATAGGAAGAGGAGTGCAGCTTGCAAAACAAGCAGAATGTGCTGTGTCCTGCTTTCAGGATTGCTGCAAATCCTAAAGGTAAGCCAAGTCCCTCACTCACAGCAGGAATGGAATTTTTACAAGACTTTAAACACACTTACCCTGTAAATAACGGTGGTGTCGCCTCTGTCTCTTGGCTCTGGAGTCCTGGAGCTGTTGCATCATGAGCAGGGTGGTATCTGCTCGTTCCACTCTTGGCATTGTAACGTGCTCTGAGCCTGTTCTGTGTTTTTCCTGTGAAATCACGGAAATTTCATCTGACCATGGTCTAAACAGAGTGTTCCACAGTGAGTTCATGACATACCTGGCACAGAAATTAGCAGTCATTGTGTAAATAAACCACATGATTGAATGGCAGATGGGTTTTATTTTAGCCCTTAACCTATTTTAAGCCATCTTATGTATCTTCTTATGTAGCCCCTGGTTTTGTCACGTTAAATATCTGAAAGCAGAATTGAAGTACAGCTGTACAGGGAAGTGCAGCTGTTCTGCCTTGCCCACACGGGTTTCAAAAACTCAGCATGATTTTATCTGTAGCTTCTGCTTTCCATCAAAGCAACAGGATAACAAATGGATCAGGATAATGGATGGGATGGCTTCAAAAGGCAGGAGCACAGCTCTTTCCTTGGAAGGAAACTGAACTATGTCCTCCTAAGGCAGAGACAGTGACAAAACAGAACCCAGCCTGCTGGAAGTGGTCCAGCATCAGTCACCTTGTGACAAGAGGAGCCTGGAACAGGCCCTCAGTGACCTCTGGAGCTCAGGTCCACTCCAGGTGGGCTCTTGCTGGGTTTGGTGTCACAGGTGCTGCAAAGACCACATCTCCACGACTTTCTCACAGACAAAGGCCACTGCTGGAGCCTGTGCATTAAGTGTTGCTTGCTGGGTTCTGGAGATGGCATTTGCAGAATTTTTATAAAAGAAATCCTTTACTGATGGGAGAAATTCCTCCCTGTGAGGGTGGGGAGGCCCTGGCACAGCTTGCCCAGAGCAGCTGTGGCTGCCCCATCCCTGGAGGTGTCCAAGGCCAGGTTGGACACAGCTTGGAGCAATCTGGGCTAGCGGAAGGTGACCCTCCCAGCCCAAACCACTCTGTGATTCTGTGATTTGCACAGAAATGAGGTTACACAGATAGCACTTGCCCGGAAGCAATGAGGGCAGGCAGAGAGTTTGTTGTGAGGCACATTGTGGTGAGTGTATGCCGGATTATCTCTGCTCCTGATAGCACAAGTGGCACCTAATGGCAGGGCAGGAGCTCAGTGATAATGGGAAGGGAGCCTCAACTTTGGGAGAAAACAGCTCCTGAAAAATAATCGGCTCCCTGTGATGGCAAAGAAACCTCATTGTGAAAGGGAAGTGCTTGTGGTGCCTTGGGCACAGACAGCTTGGCTCAGATGTGCCCACTCTGATGGCCCAGTGTGGAGCACCCAGGCAGCTGGGAGGCTGGTGGAAATGGAGTGTCTGTACTGGAGTTGGTGTTTTGGCTGGTGCCATGCCACTAACACCCTTCCCCCTGTGTTCAGTTCTATTTACAAGGACTCCAACACTCTGCACCTCCCCACCGAGCGCTTCTCCCCGGTCCGGCGCTTCTCCGACGGGGCTGCCAGCATCCAGGCTTTCAAAGCCCACCTGGAGAAGATGGGCAATAACAGCAGCATCAAACAGCTTCAGCAGGTGAGAGAGGGGTGGGGGTCCCCAAAACAGCCTCCACAAGGAATTCTTAGTGCCTTGCTCTTGCTGCTTCAGGAAACAAAAGAGGAATCTTTACACAAAAGGCTGAGGGATGCAGGGGAATCTGCAGCTCAGGGTTTGTTCCTGCCCTGTGTGACTGCAGCAAACCCTGAGTGTCCTCTGGATGTATGAGCTGTTCACCTGCACTTGGGCACCTGGGGGGATTCCTGCCCCCTCTTCTCTGGGGAGAACCATCATGCTGTGCCCACCCAGGGGTGTCCTGCACTGTCAGGCTGCAGCTCCTGCTCTCCCACATTTCCTCTGGCAGCAGTTTTGGGGCTGTTGCAGGGTGTCCCAGGAAAGGGCAGCTCCTACCACCAGACTTCGGAGTGTATTATGGGATATTCCCTGTGCAGCCAGGCACAGCTTGCCAATGGCTGGAGCAGGATTTGGCCCCAGGACAGGCCTTTGGCCTTTCCCCTTGCAGCACAGCACAAATGAGAAGCTCTCCTCACCTTGAAGTGTCGTTTGCAGAGCTTGCTGCCTGCATTAAGGGAGCACAGTGGTGCCAGCTCGGTGTCACGTGTCCCCATTGCTTTCCTGGCTTTTTGCCATGTCACTGCACACCTGATTCTGTCAGAGGGAATGGATTAGGCTTTTTTTGCCAGCTTTTCTCAGAGGGGTGGGCTGCAGAGCGTGGCATTCTGCACACAGCAGGGTGCTGTGCACCAGAAGGTCATTGGTGGGACGTGCTGGATTCCTTGCAGGAATGTGAGCAGCTCCAGAAGATGTACGGTGGGCACATGGACGAGAGGACGCTGGAGAAAACGCAGCAGCAGCACATGTTGTACCAGCAGGAGCAGCACCATCAGATTCTTCATCAGCAGATTCAGGTAGTGCAGCCTGAGCCAGAGCTGCTGGAGGCTAAGCTCTGTTTTCCTGTGTTGCTGCAGACACAACTCGTGAGCAGGTCCCGGGGGGATTGAGGGAGGGGAGTTTGCTGGGCTTGCTCTAGCAGGAAGGCTGAAGGATTTCAGCAGAGATGTTTGCACAGCTGCTGTGGTAGCTGTGGCAGCCAGGGCTGCAGTCAGGGACTGACACTCGGTGAATCTGGATATGTCCTGCTTCACCCAGCAGTGTTTCTAAATTTACTGACTGAGACATTGACTGCAAACACTTCTTGTTTTCTTGTGGTGCCTGGTTCAGGACTGTATCCGGCCTCCCCAGCCATCTCCACCCTTGCAAGCTCCATGTGAAAACCAGCCAGCTCTGCTCACTCACCAGCTCCAGAGGTAAAGAAATGGCTTTAGGACAGCTCTGGGTTTTACTCTTCCTGAAGCCCAGGGATGAGCTGACACACCCAGGACAGGCCAGGCTGAGTTGGAGGTTTATGGAGTCAGGATGACACAGCCAGTTTCCAGGTGAATGTGCCTGGTCCTTTGAGCTGGATTCTGTCTGAAGGACTTTAGAATCAGAGAAATCTGATTCAAAGGCACAGACCTGCTTTGAGCACAGGATTGAGAGTCCTGCCTTTTGAGTGGCTTGAAGCTGCCACTTTGGCTCTCTCATGCTTCCTTGGGTGCCTCACACCTTTCCAGACCCTTGGTGAGCTCAGCCTCCTTGCCCTCAGTACCCTGACTTGTAGGTGAGGCAGGCTGAGTTACAAGAAATGAGAGCAGAGTGTCTCACCTGTGAGTCAGGAGGTGAGCCTGCAGTGTCCTTGTCCCCAGGTTTCTGTGGTAGCCACCAGGTCATGCTCACTCCCTGTGTGACTTGGACAAATGAGGTGGCTCTCAGAAGACAAGGCAAGCTGCAGAGACCTTGGGATCCCCATCAAGGGCTTAATGGTGTTTATTTTGAACAAGACACGCAGCGTTTGGCATCAGTTCTCACAGCTGAGACAGCATCTTGACAAGGAGCAGGCATGGTGAGAAGGTGCTTGTTTCCCTGCCTAGGTTACGGATCCAGCCATCCAGCCCACCCCCAAACCACCCCAACAATCATCTCTTCAGGCAACCCAACAGCAGCCCACCCCCCGTGAGCAGCAGCGTGCTCCAGCCCCATGGTAAGCAGTTCTGGGCAGGGCCATGTGATCCCAAAGCAGCCTGGGGTTGTCAGGGCTCCATTCCCCCCCAGCCCAGGCCCTGCACAGTGTGCTGATGATGTAAAAGATTCTCCATCTGGCAGCAAGGGCTGGTGTTATCGAGAGCTGGCGAGAAGCTGCCAGCTGGAATGTGCTGTCGGGTTCCTTGTCACAAGATCCTTACTTATCGCTCCCGGGGGTGGGGAGGAAGGGCTGATATTCTCGGGTTTATGCAAATCACTGTCAGCTCCGCAGAGTTTCTGTTTTGGTGCAAGGGGCTCTGGCTGTGACCTTTGCACGCTGGCACAGCATGACAGAGCACCCATACGGACACGTACCAGGCTCCCAGCCTGGCCCAGAGTCATGGAATGAATCACAGCATCATTGCCTGGTTTGGGTTGGAAGGGACCTTAAAGATCATCTCTTTCCAGCCCCCTGCTACGGGCAGGGACCCCTTTCTCTAGACCAGGTTAATCCAAGCCTTGTCCAGCACTTTGGGGAATGGAGCAGATCCTGCTCCCAAGCCTCACTGGGCTGACAGGAGTGCTGGGGGTCTTTGTTCCTTGTAGGTGCTGCCTCCCAGTCCCAGTTCCAAGGGATGCCATCCCACAGCACGATCTTCCCGCAGTCGGGTAACTGTTCCCCTCCCCCAGCCATGGGGCTGACGTGCCTGGCCCTGCAGCAGCAGCAGTCGCAGCCCCAGCAGGTCACCATCCAAGTGCAGGAGCCCGGGGACATGGTGGGCAGCAGCCTGCTGCCCGGGGCCTCGGTGGGCGGGCAGGGCCTGGCGTCCCACACACGGGGAATGTCTCTGAGCCCCAGCGCCAGCCAGATCCAGATGCAGCACCGTGCCAACCTGATGGCCTCGCTCAGCTACGGCCACCGGCAGCTGTCCAAGCAGCTGAGCGCCGACAGTGCCGAGTCGCACAGGTGAGGGCCCCTCCCTGCCTGCTCTCGGCTCGGGGCAGTGGCAGTCTCAGCATGAGACACCGTGTCCTTGCCATCTGCCTTGTGCTTGCTCCCTCCCTGTCCCTGGGAAGGAGTTGCTGAGCCAGGCCAGGGCTGCTGGGGAGGTCTCTCCCGTGCAGGCGCAGCTCTGGCTCCTGCTGAGCAGCGTGGTCACTCGTCCTTTTTCTCCTTGTCGTTGCAGTCTGAACGTGAACAGGTATCCCCCCGCCAACTACGACCAGGTGCACTTACACCCCCACCTGTTCCCGGAGCAGCCCCGCGTTTCCCCCAGCAACTACAGCCCGCCGGGAGGGGTGGGGTTCCCTGCAGCCCAGCAAGCTCTGAAGGTCCCTCAGCTCGACCAGTACCCCAGTTTCCCTCCGAACGCACATCAGCAGCAGCAGCACTACACGGCATCGGCACTACAGCAGGCACTGTTGTCCCCGACACCTCCCGACTACAGCCGACACCAGCAGGTACCGCACATCCTCCAGGGACTGCTTTCCCCCCGGCACTCGCTCACGGGGCACACGGACATGCGGCTGCCCCAGGCAGAATTTGCACAGCTCATCAAACGGCGGCAGCAGCAGCAGCAGCAGCAAGAATTCCAAGAGTTGTTCAGGCATATGAGTCAAGGGGATGC
Source organism: Rhabdornis inornatus (assembly GCA_013397075.1). NCBI lineage: Eukaryota > Metazoa > Chordata > Aves > Passeriformes > Rhabdornithidae > Rhabdornis > Rhabdornis inornatus. The sequence goes on from VWZS01002961.1 coordinate 105,190, forward strand.
TGGGAATATGGGCACCAGCATGGGACAGAACCTCTCGGAGCGCCAGTCGTTGTCTTTGCCTTATCAGAGTGCTGACACGTACCACCCCCAGAACAGCCCCCAACATCTCTTAAAAATCAGGGCGCAAGAATGTATCCAGCAGGTCCCTGCGTCCGTGCCCCCGCCGCAGGGATACGGACACCAGCCAGCCCTGTTCCACTCGGAGAGCATGGAGGAGGACTGCGCCTGCGAGGGAAACAGGGACAGCTTTCCTGACAGTAAGAGTTCAAACACATTGACCAAAGGTTGCCACGAGACCCCTCTGCTTGTAAACGCAGGAGGGCACGGGGACCCCGAATCTTTGCTAGGAACTGGTAATCCTGCGCAGGAGCTGGGAACGCACCAGTACAGGCATCAACCTGCACCCGGATTCAGGAATAAGGTGCCCAGCAGAGGTAAGGCTCCCTGCTGCCCGTGCAGGCCAGGTGTCCACCAGTGCAGGCCAGGTGTCCATCAGTGCAGGCCAGGTGTCCGTCCGTGCCAGCCGCTCACCTTCGTGCCCAGGACACCGTCCCACCCGGCACGCCAAGGGTTTCCTGACATACTCTGCATAGCACAGAATTACCGAGATTCTTTCTGGCTTCTGTGGCCTGAAGTAAATTGCAGGCACAGCCTCTGTAATAAACAGGGTTGAATAAGGAAGGAGCCCGATGGGCTGCTTCCCTTGGGAATTTGACCTATTTCTGCAGGCAGGTGAAGACCTGGGCCCAGCTTGCTGCCATCTTTTTGGGGATGCTGCAGGGTAGCCACAGATTTATTCTTGTTGGCCGTGTTCCCCATCCCCTGTAAACACGGGATAGGAGCAGCTCAGCTGCCAGCACAGCCCAGCAGTGTTGCCATTTATTCCTGCTCTTAAGCACAGACCCTCAAGTCCAGGCACTGCTAAAGCTCCCACAAACACACACAGTAACAGTGTTGGTCCATGTCCTGTGGCTCCAGCCTCCCTGGCACTTTGGGAAGCAGCAGCAGCAGCAGCAAGATTCTATCCCTGCTTGAGCTGGGAAGGGTGGATTCTGGAGAGAGAGTTTAAACTTGCCGTTAGGGTCTGAAGACCTTTCCTGCTCCTTGGAAGCAGCTGCGTCTTTGCTCCTTGGTGGCTGCTCTGGCAGTGCTGAGCTGTCAGAGAATTCCTGCCTGAGCTGTAATTACAGGCTCCTCTGCAGGAAAAACACCCTCCAAGCCCCTTGCTAAGAGGGCTTTGAGGAGAGGCTGAGCAGGCAGATCAGTATTCCCTGCAGGACTCGGGGTGCTGGGCTGGAGCCACCAGCTTGCCCTTGGCACTCGGGGCCCTGTTGCAGAGGAGCTGTGTCCAGGGCACAGGAGGCCCAGCTTTGTTCAGGGACACAGCACGGGTTTGTTGGGAAAGTACCGGGCTGGAATAGGCTGGCTCAGAGGGCTGAGTGGGGCTGCCAAGCCCTGACCCTCCAGAGCGTGGGCAGGGGACAGGGACAAGGCTGGGCTGGGCTGAAATCCTCCTAAATTCTGAATTCTCTTTGCTCTCAGAGCTCCACTTCCCTGCTGTGGGAAGAATCCCACACACTCCCCTGTGTGCAGTGGGGGGAATTGCCCCAGGCTCAGCCGAGGTTGGAAGCTCTGGAGGGGCATTTGGTACAAAATCATGAGTTTGAATCTTGTCACTGAAGCCCCTTAGATGGACAGAGAGGTTTGATGAAGTCAGAAGCCAAATTTCGGCCCCCACACTGCTGCTGCAGGACTGGTTACACAGAAGAGAAGGACTTTAGACTGCAAGGCCTTGTAAATGAGTAAAAGCAAATAAATGTTTACAAATAGGCTTGTGTAAGCCTTTCTGACAGGGCTGTTTGTAGTAAACTGTGTGCTGGGATGCAACTGTTGATACCTTTTTCCCTATGGCCTCCATAACCCACTTGGACTCAGGCCTGTGCTGCTTCAGGTCCAGCAGAGTCACCTCAGAGCTTCCCAGGTACTTTTACCTACAGCAAATCCTACACCTGAGTCTTCCTGTTTTTTGACCTACACCAAATCCTACATCATTCAGTTTTCCCACTATTGACCTACACAAAATCCTGTATCCTTGGCTTTTCCCACTCTTTTCCTTAGGCTGTGTGATGAGGGTGCAGTTTGAGGGGTGTCTTCTCTCCCTGCCTCAGGTGCCCAGATGTGTTTTCCCTGGAGCAGAGTGTAACTTCCCAGTGGCTCGGGCGTGTCTGTGCTCCAAGGGTGCTGACGCTGATCACAAAGCTCTGGATGTCTCTGGAGCATCTGCCAGGGATGGCAGCCCTTGAGAGCTGACCAAATCTGTCCGGGATGTGACTGAGCTGCCTGTGAACAGCCCTGCTCCAGTTTTGCTCCAGCGTAGCCATCCCAGGGCTGGGAGCACTGCCCGTGGGAAACCTGCCTGGGCTCGGCGCGCAGGGAGCCGAGCTGGCGTGCCAGCGTCACATGCCACAGTGACACAAAGGATGTGGCCATGAAAGGCTCTCCTCTGCAGGGCTGGGCGTGTGAATTCGGGGTGTCTGTCCCTTGGTGCAGAGCAGCATGCCCAGAGGTGCAGTGCTGGCATGGGGAAGCAGCTGTTTTTTGGGTCCTGGTTCTTGCCGGCTGAGGGAACTCGTCACCCGCAGCGCAGGGACTGGGGCCGGGGCTGTTTGTGGAGCTGGAGCAGCAGGCTGCTGGCCCCATCCACTGTTCCCACAGTTGGAGCAGCATCCCAAGCAGTGTGTGGGTGGCACTGATCCGCTAACATCTGTTACCTCATGTTTTCCTTCTCGCTTTTCCAGGAAAGCTGACTGTTAACCGCGTGTAACCCCATGGTTGTGCAAAGGCAGGGGGAGGCTGCATCTCTGACAGAGATTCCTGCCTGGGACAGGGCTCCTCAGGAATGCCACATTCCTGATGGAGGAAGGGTACGGGCAGCAGTGTGCTGGCTCTGCTGTCCATGCTCACCTGCCTGCGAGCAGTGTGGGGACCACATGGGATGGGGTCTCACTTGAATTCTGCTAAATTTGTGGACAGATTTTGGGACTGTCCTGTGTAGGGCCAGGAGTGGATGATCCTTGTGTGCCCAAGTGGGGGTGTTGTAGGGATTCTATGAGATCTCTTTGGGGAGCAGTTTTGTGGCAGTTGTAGTGCCAGCTGGGCTGTGCAGTGTCCCAGCACAGCAGGACATCACTTCCCACTGGCCAAAGTCCTGGGAAAGCTCTGGCTTTGTGAGGGATGTACCTGCAGCTGTGTCAGCGAGCTCAGCCCCGATGACAGGCTCCTCCATGGCTCAGGACTTTATCCAAAACATTGTGTACTTGATGATGGGAGGCTTTGCCTGATAGGAATGTGGCCTTTGCCCTCAGTCACAAGAGCTTGCAGTGCAGATGGACTTTGCCAGGCAGAACACTGGTGTGCTCCCGCAGCCAGATAGTGGGAGGGCAGGGAGAAGTCATCTGATAAAAGTGAAGATCCTGGCCAGCTCTTCCAGCAGGATTATGTTGCTTACAATTGCCAAGGGGCCCTGCTAGAACATCCCGTGTTGGAGGCTCCCCCAGCTCTTGTGTAACAATGTGGGCAGGCTGGGGGTCGAGCTCAGGCTCGAGGGGAAGGCAGAAGTGGGAAAGGGTCTGGTTCCTGTGCTCCTGCCCCAGTGCCTCCAGCTTTAGGCTGCTTTTGTAGATCTGATGGAAGGCAGCTAGCATTGGGATCTTCTGGGGTGTTAATGCTGGAGGGAGAAGCCTGTGTGAGTGCAAGTGGTGCTGCACCACTGCAACTGGAGCAGTCAGGGGTCCTGTCCTTGCTCTGCCAGCTAGAGCGTTCGTGTGTGGCATCACATCTCAGTTCTGTGCAGGTGGCTGGGAGCTGCAGGTTCCTTGTACTAACGTGTCCTTTTTCTGTCTGGTTTTCAAGAGTCCATCGTAGGGAACTGCATGGACAGGAGCTCCCCCGGCCAAGCCATGCAGGTGCCTGACCACAACGGCCTGGGCTACCCCGTGCGCCCCTCGTCCAGCGAGCAGCGGCCCCGCAGCCTGCAGAGACATCACACCATCCAGAACAGTGATGATGCCTACGTAGGTGCCTCTGCCTCCCAGTCCCTCCTGTGACACAGCCTGGCCTGGCTGTGGCCACACAGGGCTCTGCAGACACACCCAGCCCAGCTGTGGGTCCTGCAGGGCTGTGAAGGAGCTGGTCATGGTAGCCCAGACCTCAGTGCTCTGCGCCCTATGGGGTTTGGGGTGCTGGGAATCCTGCACAGATCTTGATGTGTGCTTTGCTACGGCTCCCTTCTGCTGTAGATGAGGATATCAGGATGAGGAGCAATGGCCAGAAACTAAAACACAACAAGTTCCACCTCAACATTAGGAAGAACTTCTTTCCATGGAGGGTGGCACAGCACTGGAACAGCTGCCCAGGGAGGGCCTGCAGTCTTCCTCTCTGGAGACATCCCAAAATCAGCCAGATGTGTTTCTCTGTCATCTGCTCCAGGTGTTCCTGCCTTGGCAGGGGTTTGTGCTGTATGATCTCCAGATCTAACTTCTACCCCAGCTGTGCTCTGATTCTGTTAGTTCAGAGGAATTTGGGCCATTCAGTCCATCCTGTCAGAGGGACAGGCTGCACCCAAGCCGTGCCTGATGCAGTTCTTGTCTTTCCAAACCCTTGCTGAAGGTTTGCAGAGGCTCCATGGGCAGATGGGGAAGAGCAGGATCCTCTCCTGAGCTCCCCTTGAGCCTGTCCTGCTGTCTCCACAGGTGCAGTTGGATAACTTGCCAGGAATGAGTTTGATGGCAGGAAAAGCTCTCAGCTCTGCTCGGATGTCCGACGCCGTGCTCAGCCAGTCGTCGCTGATGGCCAGCCAGCAGCTGCGGGACAGGGACAGCGAGGGTGAGCCCTGGGGCTGCCCAGGGGCAGGGGAGGTGGGCAGCTCCTCGGGGAGCTCAGTCACAGCCACAGGTGCTGAGTGACCTCTCTATCCTTACAGAGTGTGGGGAGAGTTTGGAAGGTCAAGAGCACGCGAACCTGGGCGATGGCAGCCAGCACCTCAACACGTCCTGCTACCCCTCGACGTGTATCACGGACGTCCTGCTGAGCTACAAGCACCCAGAGGTGCCCTTTGGGATGGAGCAGGCAGGGGTGTAACCAGGAGGGAGTGAGTATGCCTATGTCCTCTCTTCCATGGGTCACCTCTGCTCATTGCTCCAGGGCTGGGGTTGGGACCATCCTGTGTTGGAGCTGTTTGCTGTCCCCCCGTTTGCCCAGGGACAGCATCCCTCCTTCCAGCCTTGCGCTGTGCTCGGACCCCTCTGCATGGCAGGGTCTCTCTCCTGGGGCAGGATCAGGAGTGGCCTGGGAGTGCTGGAGGGCTGTGGGAGGAGATGTGCCATTCTGGTGTCCCCTAACATCGCTCTTTCTTTCTCTTGCAGGGTTTGTGTACAGCTTTGAAATGAAAAGGTCCATTTTAAACCAACAGTATCTAGCAGCATTGCGCCAAATTGCCGTAGTATTTCTGACTAACTGGAATACCATGGCCCCTTTCCTCATCCTCACTTCATCCAGTGTGTCGTTCCTTTGGGTTCTTTAATTTCTGCCACACTTGCCTGTAACTCCAGCTACACCCAGAGCCCTGAGCCCGACACGGAGGATCGGCCTGGGCACCGGGGCTGCTCTGGGGGCTGGCCCTGCCCAGGGCCCCACGCCGGGCTGAGCCTCCCTGGAGCCTGCCCTGAGCAGGTCCAAGGGGGCTGGAGCGTCTCCTGGATGGAGGCCACGCTCTCCTTCCACTCTGTCCCACTGCACGGGGGGGTCTGGGCCTGGCAGCACTGGCGGGGGCCCTCCCCACTCCAGTGCAATCCACTTCTTGTCTCACCTCTGTCTGCTCTGTTCCCTCTCGTGTGTCGGGGTGCTGACAGGATCACCCCTGCCCTGCCCTCCCTTCCCTTTTCTTTCCAAATCCGCCACGACTTGGGGTTTTTTCTTTTCCTGGCTAATGTAGGGCAGACGGATTTTTCTTTGTTTCCTTCGCTTTTCCTCCTGATCACGTAGGAATTGTTTTTTTTTTGGTAAATGTTGTTTTATTATTATTGTTATTAATAAAAGGCAAAAGGAATTTCTGTTTGAGAGAAATTTTTAACTAGATTCTGTTCTATATGAATTGTGACTTGCACCTTTTGTTCAAAGTATTTTATTTCTTTTAATGACATTGTACTTGTGACTGGTTTTCTCTCGTGCCAGTGACGACAGTGGTAATTCTCCTTACACAGTCGGGGCGTGCAGAGGTCTCTTCTTTGTCCTTTTTCCATCCTTTCCGTGGTGGATAGAGTGGGAGGCCCCCACCACTGGGGCTCAGGAGCACGTGGTGTCACCCTTGCCTTTGGGACTTGACAAGCTCCAGCTCAGATCCTTCTTACTGACATTTTTTCTGGAATATTTTTTGAAACTAAAGGAAACATCGCCCCAGCCCTCCTGACTTTGCACAGAAGGAAGTGTGAAACCAGCACGGCAGAGGTGACTTTGCTATCCTTACCCCGTGCCTCTTCCCAGCCTCCCCTTCTCTGGGAGAACAACGCTGACAGCTCTGCGATCCCGAAAATCAGAGAGCAGGGAGGCTGCACATCCCGGCCGTGCACGGCCCCTCTCGGGGAGCCCGCAGGATCGAGCGGGAAGGGTGGGAAACGCTGAAAGCCTTTTGCTCTGTCCCTTTGGTTCGTTTTCCTTTTGTTTACATGACACTGTATCCTGGGAGAGTCGCCGGGCCCCCCCCAGCAGCAGCCGCTGTGTCACCGTGCCATCCGCAGTATCACACTTTTTTTATCATGGCTTTGTATTGTAGTAATCAATACGCGCAGTATATGTTGAATGTATATTAATATACTTTGCTATTATTTCTGTTTTTTGGAAATGTCAGAAGTATTTTTTTTTCTTCCTCATTTATGTTGGACTAAAAACGAACAGGAAAAAAAAGTTTCGGTAAATCTTCAGTCCATTTTTTTGTGGGTCACTTGCAACTAGTCAATTAGTTGGACAGTGGGATCATAACAAATAAAACCATGATTATGATCTTCCCTGGGCTCTTGTTTGCCTTGTTGCTCAACACCACAGTTCAAGGGGCGGCAGCTGCTGTGTCCCCAGTGCATCCCTGGCACTGTCACTTCCCCCAGCTCCAGCAGCCCCCTGGCTGGGTTTGCCAACGCTCCCCGGCACTCGCAGCCCCCTGCAGCCGGAGCCCAGCGGGGCACGGCAGTGCTGCAGATCAGACCCCGTCCGGGCATCGCTGCAGTGGGGCTTTTCCAGCTGTGGGTAGAGTCTAGGAGGCGCAGGGAGCTGTGCCCGTGCCTCCGGCACCCTGCAGCACCTGGGGTGGCAACACTCGAGCAATGCCCTTGAGGTGCCCAGCGAGCTGGCACCGGTGGGGGCTGCAGGGAACCGGTGCCACCCAGAAGCAGGAGCATCATTCCCCTATAGCAGCTCCCCCGGGCACTGCCAGAACTGCACACCCCCTGCAGCCCCGTCTGGGGACGTGGCCCCTCTCTCCCCTTGCCCGGCCGGGCTCAGCCCTGTGCGCTTGATTCCTGTGCTTCCCTAGACTGGTGACAATGGGACAGGGGAGCACCTGGGGCTGGCTCGGGCTCAGGGGAGTTTTGGGGTGGCCATGCCAGTGCTGGTGCCTGCTCTGAGATGAGCCTTCACTTTGCCCAGGTCCCCAGCGAGGGCTGGCGTGGGTGGGCAGGGGCGCAGCTCCCGGGACCTCTGGGCTGGGGACACAGCGGGAGAAGGGGGTGACGTGGGCGGCCCGGTGAAGGACGGGGCACAGACCCTCGGCCGAGGCGAGGGGTCCGGGAACGGCAGGCCAAATCCCTGCGGGAATAAACCTTGTCCCCGGGCCGGCGGCCAATCCCTGGGGGCTGCGAGGGGCCCCGGCAAGGCCGCAGGGCCAGCGGGAATCTGGGTCACCGGGAGCGTAAACAGCTCCTTGGCCGGCGAGGCGCGTCCCGCGGGGAGCTCCTGTTTGCTCGCCGCCCCTGCCAAGCCCGCGCTCCTCGGCGATGCTGCGCGATCCTTGAACCCTGCGCGCCACATCGCCCGCCGGGAGCGCGTTCCGGGGCCGCCGCGCTGGCTTATCTCCGCGGAACTGCCCCTCCGGCATAAATAGCGGCGGCGGAGCCCCGGCCGCTCAGACTGGACGAGCAGCAGCGGTAGAGAGAACTGGTAAGAGCCCGGGCTGCTCCGCAGAAGCCGCAGGACCAGAGCGGTGCCTCTCGCCCGCCGCCCCGGCTGGGACCCGCCGAGCCCGGCTGCGGGCTCAGCCCCGCCGGGGTTGGATTTGCCGGGGCTCCCCGCGCCCAACTCTCTTGCTCTGCCCGCAGGTCCAGCGTCAAGATGAGAGCCGTGGTGTTGACCCTCGCCCTGCTCTGCCTGGCGGGTAGGTCCGGACGGGGCTGCGGATCCCCGCGGGATGGAGCAGCACGGGCGGGATGCGGCGGCTGCGCCCGACGCGAGCGCTGCTGGCTGCTGGAAGCCGCCGCTTTCCGAAGCGCCGTGCAAGCCGGGCTGCGGCCAAGGGGCTCCCTGGTCCCATCCCGAGCCGGGCAGGTCCCCGGCAGGGCTGGAGCCGTTCGCGGGCAGCGTATCCTGAGCACACCCGGCTCTCTCCGCAGGCACCCAGGCCCGCTCCTTCTGGCAGCAGGATGAGCCCCAGGCACCCCTGGATCGCCTCAAGGACCTGCTCGATGTGTACCTGGAGACAGTGAAGGCCAGCGGCAAGGAAGCCATTGCCCAGTTCGAGGCCTCCGCCGTGGGCAAACAGCTGGAGTAAGTGGGAGTTTCGTGGCAGGGGGCTGGCGGGGGTCGCCGGGCAGCGTGTGTGACCTCTGTCCCTCCTCTCCCACAGCCTGAAGCTGGGTGAGAACCTGGACACTCTGGGTGCAGCTGCCGCCAAAATGAGAGAGGATATGGCCCCCTACTACAAAGAGGTGCGGGAGATGTGGCTGAAAGACACCGAGTCCCTGCGCAAGGAGCTGAGCAAGGACCTGGAGGAGGTGAAGGAGAAGATCAAGCCTTTCCTGGACCAGTTCTCTGCCAAGTGGACGGAGGATCTGGAGCAGTACCGCCAGCGCCTGGCACCCCTGGCCCAGGAGCTGAAGGAGCTCAGCAAGCAGAAGGTGGAGCTGCTGCAGCAGAAGCTGACCCCGGTGGCCGAGGAGGCTCGGGACCGTCTGCGCGGGCACGTCGAGGAGCTGCGCAAGAACGTGGCCCCCTTCAGCGATGAGCTGCGGCAGAAGCTGAGCCAGAAGCTGGAGGAGATCCGGGAGAAGGGCATCCCCCAGGCCGCTGAATACCAGGCCAAGGTGGTGGAGCACCTCAGCAACCTGCGGGAGAGGATGACCCCCGTGATGCAGGACTTCAAGGAGCGCCTCACCCCCTACACCGAGAGCCTCAAGACTCGTTTCCTCACCTTGCTGGAGGAGCTCCAGAAGACCGTGGCTTGAGCTGCCGGCCGGCGCGGCCAGGGACTGAGCCCAGCCCCGCTCCGCGGCCGCCCTGGGTGCTCCCTGCCCTGCCCCGGGCGCTTCTTCTCAGGGGGCTCTGGGGACAGGCTGCAGGAGTCCCGGGCCAGCCCAGCCCTAGGGTGTCCTCCCCGGAGACCCCTTCCTCCCCTAGAATTCCCTTCCCAACCCGGCGTCGCTCTTAGCTTTGCCTCCCTTTTGACAAATAAACTTGACTTAAGTTATTGGAGCTCGCTCAGTCTTTGCAGTGGATGCTGGAGGGGGTAAGGGGTGCTCTGAGCAATCCTGGGGGTACTGGGGGACCCAGAGGGAGTGGGGAGCCAGGGAGCTGGTGAGGGGTGCCCTGGGCTTGCCTAGTACTGAGTCCAGCTCTGCCCGAGGTGCAGGCGTGCTCAGCTGCACACAGCATGCTGGAGTGTGGTGGCACTGGATTTGCAGGGGCTTGTGGAAGCAGCATCCGGCTCCTGCCACACTGAGCACCCCGACACGGCCGTGTGTACCCCAGTGCTGGTATCTGTCCCAGCCCTCCCTCTCCCTGCGGGTCACACTCCTCCTTCCCAGCCCCACAGTGATGCCACCACAGAGTTTGCATCAACCCCGCTTTATTGAAAACACCACAACAGCGGGTGGGAGCCGGGGGGTCCCCAGCCCCAGCAGTCCCCGGGCAGCCCCTGGCGACTCTACGCGGACGGAGTCTTCTTCCAGAGCTCCGCCAGCTGCTCCTTGAGCCACACCAGCCGCTGCTTCGCCAGCTCCGCGTTGTCCGACAGCCACTGCCTGCAGGGGAGGGGAGGGTAGGGGGTCAGCGCGGGGCCTTGGCCGGGCTCCCCGCCGGCACCGGGGAACGGGGACAGGGACAGGGACAGGGCTGGCGGGGTTCGGGGGCACCTGGCCTGCCGCACCGCCTCGGAGTCCCGCGCCCTGCTGTAGACGTCCTTGGCCATGGCCGTGGCTTTCTGGGCCAGCTCCTGCACCTTCTGCACCAGCGCCTTCGGCTCCTCGGGCGCGTCGGCCCCTGCAAGCACGAGCCTGGTGGGACTGGGGGCACGGGGCTGTGCCCCCCCGTGTGCGCCCCCCAGCACCCCGACCCCTCCTCCTGTGCGGCCCCCTGGCCCTTACTTGCTCCCACCGCCAGGACGGCCGTGCAGGCGAGCAGGAACAGCAGCGACGCCTTCATGGCTGGGGAGAGAGCAGAGCGCAGGATGTGGGGCAGCAGGGGGGGCACGGGGGTCCCGACCCCGTCCCCTTCCCAGCACGACCCTCACCAGGGATGTCCCCACTCACCTGTGCCGGGCTCTGTGACGCGGGGACAGCCCTGGGCTCCCTCTTTATACCTTCCCCACGGCCTCCCTGGGGGATTTGTGCAAAGGTCAGGGCAGGGCGCGGGGGGGCTGCAGGGGCGCTGCGCCCAGCCAGGAGTTGGGAAATCGTGGGAGGACGGAGCCTGCGGGGGCCCCGCGTGTGTGTTTGTGTGTGTGTGTGTGTGTGTGTGTGTGTGTGTGCACTGCTGTTCATACCTGGGTGTGTGCACACGCGTGTGCGCAGCCAGCCCGGTGCCCGCGGCAGGGGACAGCCCTGGGCACACACGGCACAAGGGTGACATCCAGCGGCCCTGTCCCTGGGCACGACGCCCCCGGGCCACCGCGAGGCGCTTCGGACCTTGCCACTGCTCCTGCCACTGCCCGGCTGGTCCCTGCCCCTGCCCGCCGTGCCCTTTGCCCGCTGTGACACACCGCCGCTGCTCCGCTGCCCCCGGGCCGGGGGTGGGCTGGACCGGAGGCTGCCCCCTCCAGGTGTGCGCCGAGAGCCCGATGCCCTCGGGCAGGGACACGCACGGGTCCCAGCTCCGTTCCCAGGCACCGTGTGACTGCAGTGCCCTGCAGTGTCCTGTCTCTTCCTGTGCCAGGGCTTCCTCCAGGAGCCTGGAGTGGGAAGGAACGATGCCATCCTGCCTGTGTACAGCCTCGTGTACCCCCCAGCTCCATCAAAGCGCCTGTGTCCTGCCCTGCTGCCCAGCCCAGGCACAGCACAGACGGTGGCAGAGCTGGGAGGTCCCTGCAGCATCCCCAGACCCCGTGTCCTGTCCCACTGCCACCCATCCCACAACCACACATCCCAGGTACTGCACTGCCAGCACTGCCACGGCCATCGCTGCATCCACAGAGCAGGGAGGTGTCCCCTCAGCCCAGGGTCCCTGTGCCCCAGAGGGGCTCGCTGTGTCCTGCGTACCCCCAGCCCCTGTCTGTCCCTGTCACCCCCCTGGGGGCTGGCGGGGAACGGGGTGATGTCAGGGCTCTGGGTGATGTCAGGGCTCCGGGTGATGTCAGTTCTGCGCGCACGTCAGGCACTTCCACGTTGTGATCGTGCTAAAGTCCACGCCCTTGCTGTGTCACAGCCCGCGTGGAAGCTGAAGGAGCGCTCAGGCTACATAAATAGTGCTGGGAGCTGTCGGCTCCGCAGGTACCGCGGCAGTGGCAGCACAGGTGAGCAGCTGCAGGAGCTGGAGGGAGCCAGGAGGGAGCCAGGAGGGAGCCAGGAGGGAGCCAGGAGGGAGCCAGGAGGGAGCCAGGGTCTCCATCACCTCTGGCAGGGGGCTGGGGGCCGCTGGTCCCTGGGGCTTCCTTCACCTCCGCTCTGTGCTCCCACAGGAGTCGCCAGCACTCAGGATGGCGCCGAAGGCGGCCGCCCTCGTCCTGGTTCTCCTTGCGATCTCAGGTGAGGTGGTGTGAGGGTCCTGGTGCCAGCAGAGTGGTCCTGCCCCGGGGCAGGGATGGGGAATGTCCCTGCTGCCCTGGGGGAGTGTGAGCGCTGATCCCAGCACCCTCGCAGGGTCACGGGCTGATGTGAACCCCGACGATGTGGCCAGTGTGATCTGGAAGTACTTCACGGAGCTGAGCAGCAATGCCAAGGACACGGTGGACCAGCTGCAGCAGACCGAGATCAGCAAGCAGCTCAAGTGAGCCGAGCCACAGTGACGGGGGGCTGGGGGACTCGGGGGGCTG
>VWZS01002961.1:122583-206254 GCA_013397075.1 Rhabdornis inornatus
CGCTGGGGGCCATGGAGGCGGCGGCGGGGCCCGGGGAGTCCCTGTTCCGGCCCCTCAGCGCCGAGGACGGCGAGCAGCAGCCGGCAGAGATCGAGTCACTGTGCATGAATTGCTTCCGCAACGTGAGGGGCCCCGGGGGGCCGGGCAGCAGAGGCCTGAGAGCATCGGGGGGCACAGAGGCCTGCGGGGGCCAGGGGGAAGAGCAGGATAAGGGGGTCTGGGTGGGTGCGGGGGGCTGTGGGGGCTAGGGGACACACCCCAGTATGGGTCGGGCTCAGCGTCCAGGGCTCTCCAGTGGGTGTGGGAAGGAGCAGGCAGGGCTCGGTGGGCATTCCGGAGGGCTAGAGGGCGATGGAGGGCAGGAGCAAGGAAGGACCTGCCACGGGCCACAGCTAGTCTCGGAGTAGGGGGCATTGGTGGGGTCGGGAGGGCGTTTGCAGGAGCTCCTGGGGGTGAGAGGAGGTTTGGGACGGGCAGGGTTGGGGCAGAGACGTGCCCGTGTTGGGAGGTGCTGTCAGGGCCCTGGGCCGTCACCCCCAGGACTCGGTTCCCACGAGCCCCCTCGCTGCCGCAGGGAGTGACACGGCTCCTGCTCACCAGGATCCCCTTCTTCAAAGAGATCATCGTCAGCTCCTTCTCCTGCCCCAGCTGCTCCTGGTCCAACACGGAGATCCAGTCTGCAGGCAGGATCCAGGAGCAGGGCGTGTGCTACACCCTGGCTGTCACCTCCCGCCAGGTGAGCAGGGCCTCTCCGCTCTGCTCCAGGCCCAAACCTGCATGTTCCTAAAGGAAAGGGGGCTGGGACCAGCACCTCTCTGTGATCTCAGTGTGTGGGAGCCCCTGGATCTCTTGGGGATCCTCAGGCTGCTCCCTGGCTTTGTGTGCAGGACATGAACAGGGAGGTGGTGAAGACCGACTGTGCCTCAGCTCGAATTCCAGAGCTGGACTTTGAGATCCCTGCCTTCAGCCAGAAGGGAGGTGGGTAAATGGGAGCAATTATTGGGGGACTCTCAGGCACCCCTGGGATGTGTTAATGGTGTCATCACCTTTGTCTTCTTTGCCAAGTGCTCACCACCATCGAGGGGATCATTGACAGAGCTGTGGCAGGCCTGGAGCAGGACCAGCCCGCCCGCAGGGTAAGAGGCTGGGAAGGGGAAGGAGGCTCCTCAGGGATGAAAAACGCTCGGGATGTCCATCCCCTGCCCCATGGTGTCACACAGGGCTGGTGGGGAGAGCAATGGGGCTCTGGTCTGTGCCATGGTCACCTTTGTCAGCAGCTCTGGGCTGTCCCTGCAGCAGCTGAATCCCATCCTGGGGGCCTTTTCCATTTTAAATGATTCTGTGATTCCGTGTCCTCTTCCAGGCGATGGACAAAGAGGTGGCAAGGAAAATAGACGAGTTCATTGGCAAACTGAGGCAGCTGAAGGAAGTCAATTCCCCCTTCACCTTTGTGAGTGCTCACAGAAGGGCAACCCTGCTTGGATGAGGGGTGCAGGACGGCTCCTCAGGCGCCCTTGTCCTGCAGATCCTGGATGATCCCTCCGGGAACAGCTTTGTGGAGAACCCCCACGCACCACAGAGGGATGAGGCCCTGGTGGTCACTCACTACAGGAGGAGCCCCCAGGAGGCTGCTGTGCTGGGGCTGGAGGTGACTGATGAGCCCCTGGCCCCTGGGGACCCCACAGCGGGGAGCAGCAGTTAACCCTTCCCTTGCAGGGAGAGGAGGTGGATGCGAAGCTGCCGGACACTGCCGAGGACCTGAGGGATGAGGTGGGTGGTGCTGCAGAGCTCAGGGACACTCGGGACAGCTGTCTCAGGCTGGCTGGGATATTCTGGCTGCCCTTTCCCTCCCCCAGGTGCTGCAGTTCAGCACCAACTGCCCCGAGTGCAACGCCCCGGCCAGCACCAACATGAAGTTAGTGCGTATCCTTCGAGGGTGGGCACGGGCTGGGCTCTGCACTGGGGGCTGGGGGCACTGCATGGCCCTGGGCTCTCCCTGCTGCACCACAGGGCTGAATCAGTTCTCTCAGGTGGGGCCTCTTGGGGTGCAGAGCTTTCTCAGGGCTGTTCACAGCTCCCAGTGGGGTCCTGCCATCTCTTGGCTGCTGCTTTGATGTTTCCCTTGACTCCCTCCTCCAGAAATCCCACACTTTAAGGAAGTGATTATCATGGCCACCAACTGCGACTCCTGTGGGCACAGGACCAATGAGGTGAGCTGGAAGGAGGGCAGTGGGGGAGGGAGTGCAGTTCTGTGCCTTTGTCCTGGACAAGCGGGGCTGTTGGAGAGGGAAACTGGATTTGGGAGCATTGTCAGGAGGTGCTTTATGCTGGGGGGTGAGGCCACTGGCCCAGGTTTGGAGTGGCCTCTGGGCTGCTGGGATGAGCCCTGTTGAAGCAGCGGGGTGTGAGCTGAGTGGGAGTTGTGGAGCTCACTGCCAGCTGTTCCCAGGTGAAGTCTGGAGGAGCCATCGAACCGCAAGGCACCAGGATCACCCTCCGGATTACAGACCCTTCCGACATGACCAGGGATATCCTGAAGGTGCAGTGCCCTGGGATACCTGCCCTGGCCTCCTGTGGGCTCTGGGGAGTCTGTGGGGGCCCAGCCCTCCTCCATGGAGCTCACGGGGTGCTGACCTTTGCAGTCAGAGACATGCAGCGTGGAGATCCCCGAGCTGGAGTTTGAGCTGGGCATGGGAGCGCTGGGGGGAAAGTTCACCACACTGGAGGGGCTGCTGAAGGACATCCGTGACCTGGTGAGTGGTCCTGGGCCAGCCTGGGGGGGCTCAGCCCCCTCTCTGTCCCTCTTGGGGCTGGCTGGGGGGGCTGGCTGCCTCACCCTGCCTCACCTGCCTTGCAGGTGGAGAAGAACCCCTTCACTCTGGGAGACAGCTCCACACCCAGCAGGACAGGGAAGCTGCAGGAGTTCATAGGGAAGCTGCAGGACGTGAGTTTACTCTGGATTTTCTGTGCTCTGCACTTCTGAGGTGCTGAAGGATTAGGAAGAGCTTTAATGGCTGGACATGCTCTGTTCTTGCAGATCATAGAGGGGAAGTCCCAGGCTCACTTCATCATGGATGACCCTGCAGGCAACAGTTACCTTCAGGTACAGCCTTGTGCCCTCGGGGTGGGCTCCCTGGGCAGTCTGGGGGGGTTTTATTTCCCTGGCATGTGTTGGGAATTGGTTCCCAATGGAGCTCTGGGCATGAACAGGTTGCTGAAAGCCCTGCTGGCTTTGTGGGTGCTGAGCCTGGGCTCAGAGCCTGCGCAGGTGCCCGGGGCTGTGGGCGGAGGGGAGTGCAGGAGCTTTGCCTGTCCCCACAGAACGTGTACGCCCCGGAAGAGGACCCGGAGCTGAGCGTGCAGCGCTACGAGCGTACCTTTGAGCAGAACGAGGAGCTGGGCCTCAACGACATGAAAACAGAGGGCTACGAGCCAGAGGCAGCCTCGGGCCGGTAGCGGAGGCCACCCCAGCCCTCCCACCCTCCTTCCCCAGCTGCTCCAGGGACCAGGACTTGTGTGGGGCCAGGGGAGCTGTTCCTGCCTCAGGACAGTGGGGCTGGGCCTGAGGGCCTCCCTGTGGGGAGGTGTCATGTGAGGGGCTGATGTGCTGGGGCAGGGGGGTGGCAGTGGAGGTGATTCCCCAATAAAGCTGATTGATAAAAGTTGATGTGGTCGTGTCCCACTGCTCTGCTCCGTTCATAATCCTGGCTGCCATGTGGCCACGCCTGTAGCCCCGCCCTCCTCTCCACTTATGGCATCTCTACAGCCTGACCACGCCCATCTCCCAATACAACTCCATGTATGGCAATGACCACACCCATTTCCTTTTACAACTCAAATTATGGCAATGGCCACGCCCATCTCCCAGTATAATGCCATTTATGGCAATGACCACGCCCATCTGCCACAACTCCGTTTATGGCAGTGACCACGCCCATCTCCTGCTACAACTCCATTTATGGTGATGACCACGGACATTTCCCGATATAACTCCATTTATAAGTGATGACCACGCCCATTTCCTGGCACAACTCCATTTTTGGCAATGACCACACCCATTTCCTGGCACAACTCCATTTATGGCGCTGACCACGCCCACTTATCGCCAAAACTCCATCTATGGTGATGACCACGCCCATCCCCTGCTGCAACTCAATTTATGGTGATGACAACACCCATTTCCGGGCACAACTCCATTTATGGCGCTGACCACGCCCATCTCCTGCTTCAAGTCCACTTATGGCAATGACCACGCCCATTTCTAGACACCTCTCCATTTATAGCGATGGCCACGCCCATCTCCCCAGCCCGCCACGTTCAGGCCCCGCCCCTTCCTGCCGGCGCCGGAGTTTTGCGTCAGAGCGCGATGGCGGCGCCGGGGGTGTCGAAGGCCGAGTACCTGCGGCGGTACCTGAGCGGCCCCGCCGAGCCCGCTCAGCCCCGCCGCCGCCGCAAGAAGAAACCGCCGGGCGGCACCGGCAGAGCCGGGTGAGTCCCGGGGGAAGAGAGCAGCAGGAACGGCCCTGTGCGCTGCCCGGGTTTGAGACCTCCCTCGAACCCGCTCCCCCGAAATCCCCTTTCCAAACCTCCCCTCCGAGCCCCCCGGGGCCGGGACGCTCTCCAGGGCTCCCCCGCCGCAGATCCCCCCGTTCCTGCCGGGTTCTGACGGCGGCTCCTGTCCCCGCTCCCAGGATGCGGATCGTGGATGACGATGTGAGCTGGAACAGCATCGCCGCCGCCCCGGAGAAGGAGGAGGAGGAGGACGAAGGGGACATGCCTGTGGTGAGCGGGGAGTCCCATCAGACGCTGTCTCACACCCGCAGTCTGTTCTTAGGGTCACCTCGTATTTCCCTTTGGGAAGAACTTGCTGAAGCGCCTCTCCCTGCCCTGTGTTTTGGTGCGTTTTCCCTCAGGGATGGGTGGGATTCCTGCTCAGAGCTCTGGAAGGATGAGTGAGCTCCCTGCGGATCAAAGCACCCCGTTCTTTATGTACCAGTGTGTCTCAAGGGCCAGCACGGTGGTTCTGTGTTTCAGAACAGCTGCTGGAACGAGGCAGAGGGTCTGGGATTGCTGGGTTTAAGTGGGTGAGTCAGGAGTGGGTATTCTGCCTGTTGGTGAGCCCCTGGTGTTCCCTGCGATGTGTGCAGGTGGCAGAGTTCATTGATGAGCGCCCCGAGGAGGTGAAACTCATGGAGGAATTCCGAACAAACTCCAAGTGGAAACTTTTAGGAGGTGAGAGCAACTCTTTCCACCCTTTCTCCCTAATATTTGGCTTCTCCAAAGAACAATGCAAGTTAAAAATAATGTCAGCTAAGAAAAAAGTAGTAATCGTTGAGATGCTGGAGGTCTGCTGAGCTGTGCAGAGCCCTGATGATGGTGATTCCAATTGTTTTCCTTCAGATGAGGACTCGCAGAGTTCGGATGTTTCAGGATCTGCCAAGTCTGCCACGAGGTATGGGGGCTGCAGCAAGGATTTCTGCTCTTGGTTCACTCTGCCTTTCTGGGTTTGTCTGTCTGGTTCTGCACCTTCCAGGTGCTTTGCTGGGAAATATGGGCACTTCTGGATACCTTTCCTTGCTGGATAACCCCTGCCTGGGGAAGGGGACTGGCAGCTCTGGGTGTTTGTGACACTGCCAGGGAGATTGGGGTGATGATGGAGACTTTAAAATTTCAGCTCTGCTGGGATCCAGGCTGCCTTGGAGGGTTTCTGGGATCTGCTCTGGGAAGGCTGGGGTTCACGGGTGCAGAATCCATGTTCACAAAGCTGTTCCCAGCCTTGGCCACATTCCCAGCTCTGTGGATCCTGCTTTGTTTCCAAACAAACTGAGCACAAGGGGAGCTCACTGTCACCTTCTCTGCCCTCACAGGCAGCGCCACGACTCCCCAGAGCCAGCAGGGAAACACAATGGCTCCTCGGACATCTCTCCTCCGAGACGGCAGCGTCATGACACCCCTGACCCGTCCCCTCCCAGGAGACAGCGTCACGACACGCCAGACTTGTCACCTCCCAAAAGGCAGCGTCATGACACCCCAGATCTGTCACCTCCCCGGCGGCGACAGCGTCATGACACCCCTGACCCCTCACCTCCCAGGAGACAACGTCATGACACCCCTGACCCATCCCCTCCCAGGAGACAGCGTCATGACACCCCTGACCCATCCCCTCCCCGGCGGCAGTGTCAGGATTTGTCACCTCGGAGAGAGAAGCCGGGGTCCCCAAGTGGGAAGAAGAGCCAAAGGAAACGTGAGTGTCACATGCTGTGTCCCCCCGGGGACTCCCTGGGATCCCTGGGCAGCTGCTCCGCTGGCACAGGATCCCCTGAGCGTGATCCTCCTGGAGGAATCAGCAAATCCTCACTCTCGGATTTATCCCCTCCAGGACGGACTTCACCTGCCCAGAAGGAGCAGCACAGGTCACGGAGTCCCCCAGGCTCTCCCAAGAAGGTAAAGGGTGTCTGTAAGCTGTGCAAGTCCAGTGACTGACCAACTGGGGAAGTTTTGGTACAAGTGGCTCTAACAGGGCTGTCCCTGTGCTTTGGGTCACCCCTCGTTCTGGCTGTCCCCCTCTCAGGCAGCTGGAGCTGTGGGCTCTGTATGCTTTGCAGGCTAACACGATGTCATCCGGGGTCAGAGCTGGCCTGGTGTCGGCTGATGTGCTGCAGAGGGAGAAGCAGGAGCTGCGGAAGCACGAGAGGAGCACCAAGCACCTGGAAGGTGGGAGTGTGGAACACAGCCCGAGCCCCAGCTCCTCCTCTCCTCCTCTGCTCTGTCAGGCCCTGGCACTGGGATGCTGGTGGGCAGCATCCCTGTGGAGCTGCAGCTGCACGTGCTGCTGGAAACCTTGGCCAGGGTCACTGTTCCACGTGGGGGTTACAGAGCAATGCCAGGGTAGTCACAGGGAATGTGAAATGGTTTTCCTCTGCAAGTCTGGAGGAGCTGATGGATAATGAGAGCTCAGGGTCTGTGTGGGGCAGCAGGGAAAAGTAGGAGCTGAGATCCTGCCCACCTTTGGGTGGCAGGCTCTTTGGGAGATTGGGACAAGCAAAAGAGAAGTCACAGTTAAAGTCATTGAGTTGTTTCAAAATGTGTGACTGGAGGCATCTGTCCCCACCAGAGGAATCCCGGAACGCTCAGGCCGTGTTCCGAGACAAGTCCGGCCGCAAGAGGAACCTGGCCCAGGAGCAGCTGGAGCAGAAGCTGAAGGCTGAGGCAGAGGCCAAGAGAGAAGAGCAGTATGCCAAGTGGGGAAAAGGGTGAGTAAGGGACTCGTAAGCACAGTCCTTGGGCCTCCCATGTCCTGGTTTCAGTTTGGATCTGCTGCCAGACCGGTGGTGGTGCATTTCATTTCATTCTGAGGTTGAGCCTGGGACCAGCACGTGTTCCACCTGTCTGAAAACCCCTTCCTTTGCTGGAGGTGCTTTGGGAATGCTGCACAGGCAGTGGGAGCTCAGGGGTGTGACCCATCCTGCAAATTGAGCAAGTCCCAAGGAGTGATGGCCTGGGTTTGGGTGACACTGTGTGTTTTCCAGGCTGGCACAGGAGAGGCAGCAGCAGCAGAACGTGGAGGATGCAGTCAAGGAGATGCAGAAGCCTTTGGCCCGTTACATTGATGACCAGGACCTCGATCGAATGCTGAGGGAACAGGAGAGGGAAGGAGACCCCATGGCTGCTCTCATCAAGAAAAGGAAGGCCAAGGAGAACAAGGAGAAAGGTTTGGCTCTGGAATGCACCTGTGTGAGGTTTATGGTTTATTTTAGCAGAAATGCAGCTGCTGTTCAGTAAATAGTCAAAGGCTGCTGGAGCAGCTGAGTCCTGGGAGACTTCTGGACTCTCTGAAGTTACAGGCTTGTTACCAGTAGCAGTTACAGGAGTTGTTAGCTGGGAGAGCAGGGCTGGTGACTGAAAACTCAGCAGTTTGTCACAGTGAGCCTTTGGGAGTTGTAGCTGGCTGTCAGGTGCTCTCTACCTGTACCCACCTGCAGACACCTCCTGGGTGGGTGAAGATGTGACCACCTGGCTGTGCTGAAAACAGCTGTTCTGCTCTTTGTGTTCCAGAAAAGCCCAGGTACAAGGGACCAGCACCTCCACTCAACAGGTTTAACATCTGGCCTGGGCATCGCTGGGATGGTGTGGACAGGTATTTGTTCCTGTAGGAATAACAGTACAAATGAAGGAGTTTTGATTCAGGGAGTTCCCAGTTATGGGATGAGTGGGGGTGTTGGCACTTGGAAGGCTGATTGGATTCAGTTACAGATGGGTGACAGGACAGATGGAACAAGAGGAGGTGGGGAACTTCAGAGGCATCAACTCTGGGTAACCACAGGTCCAGGTGGAAACTGAGCCAGAGTAAATGAGTGGAAAACTTGTAGTGGTCAGTGTCACTTGGTGTCCCTTTGCAGGTCCAACGGGTTCGAGCAGCAGCGCTTTGCCCGCATTGCCAACAAGAAGGCGGTGCAGGAGCTGGCCTACAAGTGGAGTGTGGAGGACATGTAGGGGAGAGCTCCTGCAGGGACCCACAGGCACCACCCGCTGCCAGAGCCCTGGGGAATGGCTGCTCTCCCTGGAACAAGCCCTGTCCTCAGCATTCAGCAGCCCACTGGACCATCTTCCAACGGGCAAGGCTGGATTTCCCTGCCAGCCACAGCCTCCAGCTCTCTGGGGAGGACACTGGCTTCTCGTTTGTTTTCTGACAAACTTCTGTTCTATGCCAAATGCTTTGACCTCTGAGGGCAGTCCCCAAGTCTTCAAGTGTCCTAAATCTCAGGTGAAAAATCTGCTGAACGCTTGGGCTTGGAAGAGTTACCTTCATGCAGTGAGTCAGTCTGCTCCAGAACTCAGGTTAAGTTGAACTTCTGAACTTTTGTTAAGTTTATGCAGTTATTTTGCCATGTAGATCCCAGAGTCACCAACGTGCAGGAAAGTTCAAACTCAACTTCTCCTGACCCTGTCCAAACAGGAAACTGAGCAAGGAATGCTCTGGCACTGGAAGAGCGACCTGCAGTGCTGCATTGGGCAGCAGGATCTTCAGGAGCCTCAGCAATTCTTCAGGGGTCCATTTCTAGTGGAAATAAATGTGTGGAGAATTAGGACTTAAGACCTGGAATTGCTTCCCTCATAGTTTGGAGCAGCTGGTGCCCCCAGGCCTCTCTGGATTTGGGGCTGGTCTCAGCACTTCCCCCAAGCTGCTGCCTAGGGCTCGCTCTGGTGGGAGGTGTCACAACCCTTCCTTCTCCTGTGATCAGATTTGTCAGTCTCAGAGCTGGAGGCTGGACAGAGCTTCCCTTAATCCCTGTGTGCCAGAAAGCACTTGTGGAAATAAATACAGTTGTTCTTGTTAAACAGGGAGCAGGGATGAAATGCAGGCAGCAGTTTCCATGGAGATGCCTTGGCTGCAGCAGTGGGCAGGGGCAGGATCGCTCTTTTCAGGAATTCTCCAGCGTTGGGAGGGCTGTGGGTGGGAGGGATAGCAGCAAAGTCTGCTCTGGAGTGCCATACTCTTGGGACTTCCCTGTTTTTCATCCCTGTGTAACATTTCCACAGCCCTGGAATTGGTGTGTTCACCTGTAAATAACGGCTCTCTTTTTGTACTCCATTCTGTGTGGTGCTGGTTTTTCCAGCGTGGGTGAACCATTCCCAGCCCTGTTGCAGTTGCTGGGCAGGGAGGGGGTTTGGGAGCAGGGGTGGTGGTGTGAGGTGGCAGTGCCTTTCCAGCCAGGTGCTTCCAGTTGTGCTTCCCCCTTCTGTCACCAAGGCCCTGTTCCATTTCTCCCTGTAACCTGAGGCAGCTGCAGCCTCGACAAGTGCAGTTCCACTTGACACGTTCGTTTTTGCTCTCACTTAATCTGAGTGCTGCTGGAGATGTAAAGAACCTGCTGTGGAATGATTGGATTTGCCCCCATGAGCAGAGCTGGATGCTGGTACCTTCCTCACCTGCTTGGTGACAGTGGCTGCTCTTGCAGAGCCACAGATGCCAGCAGCTGGCTCGTGTCACACTTGGGACTGTAAGCTGCTCTTAAGGAGGAAAAGCACTTTTAAATGTTGGCAAGCACTAAACAGAATGTGCTTAGGACCTGAAAATAGCATCAGGTTCTGCTCTTGGAGCTGATTTTGAAGGCTGGGGTTTTAAAATTTTAGAGGTACTGCCCTGGGGACCTCATTCATCACAACGCTGGATTTATACGTCTGTTACTTGTTCACTACCAGATATTTTATTTTTAAGAGATAGCTGTGAGGAAAGGGGGGGACTCACGTGGTGAACTCCCTGATCCCATCTCCGTGTGCTGCCTGGGGAGAAGGGAGCTGGGTTTGTCCCCGTGCCCTTGTTCTGCATCCCACATCTCCTGTCCCTGCTGTGGCCTCGTCTGAGCAGTTCTGGCAGCAAAGCAATTGGGAAACGCTGCAGGATCCTCTGGGGTGAGCTGGGTGATGGAGATGGAGCAGTGACACCGGGACTGGATCTCTTCATTAGTGGTTCTGGGAGGGCAGAGCCCTGGTCTTGGCATCGAGCAGCAACTTTGATTAGCTTTAACCCAAAAAAATGAATATTAAAATCTTAATTTAATTTAAACCACTGTCACTCACAGTCATGGCAAACAGCAAGCAGAGTAATTATTATGCAAATGAGACAGATAGAAAAATGATTAATAATTGCGCAAATTAAAAATTATTGTAAACATCCTGTGAGTGGTGATAAGTCGGGGAGGAGCGTGCGGGGGAGGCAGCGGGGCTCAGCCACCTCCTGCATCTCCATTTCCTCATTAGTGGGAGCAGCAAACGAGGAGCCCAGTGGTGCTTGGGGGAGGCTGGGCCGGGCTGGAATCTGCCCCAGCTTGTCTTCACTGTGAGAAAAGCTGCGTTTAAGCCGTTTTCCCCCTTTGTGGAGTCCCTGTGCTCCTGCCACTGGCTGTGTGTCCCCCTGGAGCCTGCCAGGGGACCCCAGCACATTCCCCATCCCTGCTAAGGACCCTCACAGCTCCCCCCAGCAATTACAGAGCTGATTTCTCTGGTGTTTCTCTGCTAATTGCACAGCTGCATTTTTCGCCCCGTTTTCCTTTTCTGCTTTTTCCAGGGAGCAGGGTAATTCCAATCCCAGGCTCTCGCTGGCTCCTGGGCTTCCATGGGCACTGCTCGTGTCAAGGACGAGCAATTAAAGCCTGGCCTCGCGCAGCGTAATTAGATTTTTGTTGATGAGCTCGTGGTAATGTGTTTAGTTTAGATTAAGAGCTTAATTCCTGGGGTGTGACACTGCCTGTCCCCTGTGCCCACGGGAGTGGGGCTGGTGGGAGGGGTTGTCCTGGGAGGGGACCCTCAGCCCCCCCGCCTGTCCTGTCACCTGTCCTGTCACCTGTCCTGTCACCTGTCCCCACAGAGGTGAATGTGGCCTCCCCCCCCAGCTGCCTCTAGGCTGTTGTTTTTTTTAACAGCTCCAGCAAAGTGGGTTTTGGCAGTGTTGTGTTATTGCTCTGTTTCCTGCTGAGTTCTATTATTTTTTAATTAAAAAGAGCCTGAGATTTGTCATTTAATGTCTCTCTAAGTGGCAGCAGCTCCAGGTCGTGGGTGCTCGGTGGAGCTGGTGCCTGTTAGAGAGACAGGGTGGATTTTAGGTGGTTCCCTAAATCATGCCAGGCTTCCAGCATGGAGCACCTGGGTGTGGGGGCACAGTGGGGTCCCCCCAGGCACAGACACCCCCTTTGCTTTCTGGGGAAGAAGAGTTTTCCCTGGTGGCTCCATTCCACAGTGGGGCTGGGAATGAGAATCCCTGAGACTGGCAGGTTAGTGATTGTATATGCATATCTGCACTTTCCCTAATTATGGAATAATTAGGGACACGCAGAGATAAAAATTACTAATAATATTTACTCTAGACTCTATTTTTTTTCAATAACCTCTCTCTCTCTTCCTCCTTCACCGAGTCTTGGTGGAAATAACTTTGCAGATCCCAGCTAATGAATATTTGTAAATGCAAGAGCATTCGGCGCCGGAATATCCAGAGGGCATCCTCTCTCTGCCTTGTAATTTTTTTTTCACCAGATATTTAATATTTATGGTTCCACAGCCTCGTGAATAAAGAGCCACACACAAACCCCCAGGAGCTCGGGGGCCGGGATATTTATGGTGCTTCCTCTTTTCCTTTTCAATTACGAAGACACCTCACATAATTAAGTGCTAATAACCTTGTTAATCTAAAATTGATACTCTTTCTCCTGGCTATCTCTTAATAGAATTAAAAACAGATTAATAATCAAGGCTAGGAGACGTTGTATGGGATTCAGGGAGAGGGGGCCACGCTCCAGCCCCTCCCGGTGCTCCTGGGAGCTGGAGCTGGGTTGGGATGGGCAGCACCAGGAAAAAGGGGCTGGCACCGAGGTGTGTCTTCCCCCGTGCTCCTTACACAGCTTAAATTTTTAAGACAAACAGCCATGTAACACCGTCTCCTAATGAAACTGTTTTATGTTAATTAATTATGTATCAAGGCTCATTTTCATGCGCGGCCCGGCTCCGCTTCCCCTCGGCCAAGCCTTTGATCTGTCAGAGGCTAAACGGGAGATAAATAATCAAATTGAGAGGCAGCCTGGATGGAAATAAACATGTTTTAGATGCGTTATCTGGCGGGTAGAGCAATGCCCTGGGTAACGGGGCTCACGGTTCAGCCATGCCCGGCTGCACACGCGGGGTGTGGGAAGTTTCCTGTGCCTGTGTCCCTGCGGCCACCCCTGGGGACAGCACCACGTCCCCATCATGGAATGGGGTCTCTGTGAGTGTCTGCTTGTTCTCCCTGGGAGCAGGAGGCTGCAGAGGCCCCTCACTGCACTGAACTGATGAATTAAAACTCTGCAGCATTTCTTTCTTCCAGCCTGTCCTGGTTTAGGACGCCCTTCACCTGCACCCTTCACCTGTGCCTTCACCTGCACCCTTCACCTGTGCCTTCACCTGCACCCTTCACCTGTGCCTTCACCTGTGCCTTCCCCTGTGCCTTTACCTGTGCCTTCACCTGTGCCCTTCACCTGTGCCTTCACCTGTGCCTTCACCTGTGCCTTCACCTGTGCCCTTCACCTGTGCCTTTCCCTGTGCCCTTCACCTGTGCCCTTCACCTGTGCCCTTCACCTGTGCCTTCCCCTGTGCCTTTACCTGTGCCTTCACCTGTGCCTTCACCCCTGCTGTGCAGCAGCGAGGAGGGAGCAGCCCTGGGTGGCTTCCATGGCACATCCTCGCTGGGACAGCAGCGTGTGCCCGTGTGGCTGCGCCGGGTGTGAATCCAGCCCCAGGGCCGGTGCCCAGCGGGGCCAGCCAGGGCTCTGGGCACGGGCTCAGGTCCCGCTGAAGCCACCAGCCCCGGGCAGCCCGGCCGTGCCTGTGCCCACCCCGGCGTGTCCCGCAGGCGAAGCTGAGCACGGAGCAATCAAAGGCAGCGCTCAGAGAGCCTCGTCCCCTCCAGTCTTGCCCCGGGCCCTGCCTTTGGGCTTCTGAAGGCTCTGCTCCAGCGGTGTCAGTTCTCATTAATCCACACATCAAAGCCGGAGCTGCCAACCATCCTTGGGAGGCTGTGGGGATCCCTCAGCAGTGCTGCGGAGGGGAGGCAGTGGTGCAGGGGGGCTCAGGGGTGGCACAGCAGGGTCCCTTGGGGCAGGAGGGGGGCTCTGACCCTCTGGCTTTGCCCACGGAGCCCCGAGGGAGCTGCCA
Organism: Rhabdornis inornatus; assembly: GCA_013397075.1. Classification (NCBI taxonomy): domain Eukaryota; kingdom Metazoa; phylum Chordata; class Aves; order Passeriformes; family Rhabdornithidae; genus Rhabdornis; species Rhabdornis inornatus. The sequence goes on from VWZS01002961.1 coordinate 136,264, forward strand.
GGGCCTGCTGGAGAAGGTGTGGGATGTCCCTGAGCAAGGATGTAAAATAACAGGGCATGGCACTCAGTGCTCTGGTCTGGTTGGCAGCGTGCTGATCACTCAGATGATCACTTGGTGATCTCGGAGGTCTTTTCCAACCAAAATGATTCCGTGGTTCTGCGAAGAAAAGCCCTTCTGCAGCAGCATCTCCCATGTGTCATGTGTGTGCAAGCAAGGAAAAGAGATTTAGCAAGAAAACACCCACAGAAACAAAGCAGAGAAGGTGGTGCTGCACTCTGCAGAGTGGCATTTGCCTGCCAAGGTCCTCTCCGTGCCGCTGGCGCTGCAGACTGGGATTCCCTGCTCGGCTCTGGTGTGGCTCAGCATCCTGCCAGTGAGCTAATCAGGTCAATGCATTTTTAACGGGGCATAGGAAATCTTTATATTTTTTGTCAGGCTCATTCTTCTCCCCTGTCTCTCTGTGGGGGCTGAATTATTTAATGCTGAATATCAAGCAGGGCCGGTTTCCCTGCGCCGGCTGCTGACGGTGCATTTTAGGGCTGCTGAGATTGGCAGGTGGCTGTGCTCCGAGCTGGGCCCAGGGGGAACCCGCTGCAGCAGCAGATTACCTGCTTGCAGCCAGATTTATGGCATAGCTGGGGTCCTTCTGGGCATCTGAACAAGCAGGTTTAATAATAGGTTTGGAGAAGGGAAGAGCAGTGCCAGAACAGGGTGCTCGCAAATCACACCATCCCATCTCCCTAGTCCATCTGTGTGCAGTGACATCAGCTGGAGTTCGGGTGTTGATTTCCAGGCTGGGGAAAGCTGGGAGAGAAGAGCAGGATGCCAGGGGATCCAGCAGATCCCTGGTTTGGGGTACCATGGTGGGCAGGGCTGGGCCAGGATGGGGTGACAGGGAACGTGTGGCAGCGGGCACAGGTCGTGTGTGGCGAGGAGCACCCGTGGGCACACAAACACAAAGGGCTGGTTTGTGTATCGGGGTTTATCTTTCCCATTAATGGCTTTCTAAATTGGTGGCAGTGGAGCAAAAAACCCAATCTGAACTCGGAGCATGCATGATTACTATTGTAATAACCTTGGCTAATAAGAATATGATGTGGTGTTAGGCTGGGAAAGAAAACACATTTCTCATTAGCTTTTTGATTAATTACTCCACATAATTTCCTAGGGGGACATGCCTGGGACTGATTGCCTTTGCTTTTGACGCGTGGAAGTGGTTTACCTTAAGTTAATAATTTTCTCGGTGACATTTTAATGGCAGGCCTCAATTAATCTCCAGTCACTGGGCAAAGGCCAGGCCCTCACCATGCCCCCGCTCCTCTGGGGCTCAGGGCACCCCCTTTGCCCACTCTGCTCCAGGACAGGGCAGAGGAGCTGCCTGGGGGAGAGTTAAGGTCAGGGTTGGGCAGCCCTTGGCAGAGCTTTGGGCTCCAAGATCCTGCCCTGCCCCACACGTGATGCTCCGGCTTCTCAGGGCTTGAAACACCTGGGAATGCAGCAGCTGTGCAGCCCTGTCCTCTCCCAGCACTGCCAGGGATCCAGCTGTTCCCAGGCAGATGTTTACATGGCCTGGAAGCGGCTGATTTCCTTCCGCGCGTTATAATATAAATATTTCACAGGAGCTAAAATATTCAACACTTGTTTGATGTTGCCACATGGAGCGGGATCAAATGAGGGTTGGAAGGAGGGAAAACAGGAGAGGGGAGCAAGCAGAGACTCATTTGTTTCCCTGCCTGGAAATGGAGTGGTGCTGCATATTTCTGCATCAGGAAATCACCCAGAACAGTGATCTCTGCTCACTGCTCCTGGAGCAGGTGCTTGGCTGGTGCAGCTCTGTGCAGCCTGGGTGGGACTGTCCCAGGGGCTCATCCCACACCTGGGATGTGCATCCCACGTCCCAGGTGCATCCAAAATCCACCCCGCACTCTCCAGCAGAGCCCATGCTCCACACAAACTTTAAAACATGAGCAGGTCCGGCCAAACTCTTACTACATGAAATGTCAGGGTAATTCCAGGCCTTGCCCTGCCATCCTGGCATTCCTGGGGCTGTTGCCTTGGTGCTGGGGTGGAGGCATGGGGATGTGGGTGGGCACAGCTGGGCAGCACCCCTGGGCACACTCACCTGGGGCAGGTGCTGGCAGGGAGGAGAAGAGCCAGCAATATTTATGTTTCCATCCAAATGCATGGATCAAAGCTGACATTTTAATCTGTTCAACAACATCTCAAGGATAAAAAAGTTGCAGGCAAATCACAGGCCTAAATTGGTAATATATTTCTGCTTGTCAGTTGACAAATCACTTTACAAACCCCTTCTGCATCTTCCCACCGTCCCTGAGTGTGTTGGTTTGGGATGTTCCCGCCTTCATCCCTCGGTGTTGTGGCGTTTGTGCCACACTCCTCCTAAGGAGGGATGTTCTGGGAGCCCAGGGCAGGGTTTGGCAGCAGTTGGGTGAGTTGGGGCTGCTCAGGTTCTCTCCTGGCCCAAACCAGAGTTTTTTCACTCACATTTCACTCCCCTTCACAGCCATGGCGTGGCCGGGGCCGTGCTCCAGCCCACCGTGGTGATCGTGGCCCATCATCCCTGTGGCTGCAGCCCAGATTCCAGTGCAGCAGCCAAGGAGTCCCTGCCAGACACGGCTCGGAGCAGAGGGATCCTGCACGGAGACAGCACTCAGTGCCAAGGGGCTTTTCTGCCTTGACTTCTTTTTATTGAGTTTCTTTTCCTCTTCTTTCTCTCTCCTGGCCAGTGCCAGTCCGAGTTGATGAATTATCCCAATATATATTCTGTCTGGAAAGAAAACACATATCATATGTATCTTTGACAAGTTATTATTCTTCCTTATCAGAATATGTGTGCATCCAGCCTCGCCATAACTCACCCTCCGCGGCGTCCGTGGATCCGGGCGGGAGCGGCTCCCGGTCCCCAGCTCTTGGTGACCCCGGTGGGATGCTCTGGGACGGGGGGACGGCCAGGCCACCGCGTGCCTCCGCCTGCCAGCCGGGGAGGGGGCCTGGGCGGAGGCGACAGCACCACGTCGAGCTAATTCAGCGCCTGCCTCACCTCCAGCTGATTGCCGCAAATTAAATTTCACGCCAATGAGCCGGAGGAGCCGGCGTGCGGCGCGGCAGCGCGGGGGGAGAGGAGAGGCTGGTGCGGGCATGCTGCAGAGCTGGCACAGCCTCCTGTGGTGCCTGTCCGTGCCCCTGAGCTGTCTCTGTCCCCCCGTGCTGGCCCTGAGCCCCCCACAGCCCGTGCTGCCCAATTCCCCTCTGCCCGTGCCCCTCCGGGGGCTGCGCCGCGGGCTGGGCAAAAATCAGTTCGCAGATGAGTGAGCAAACATCCGTGGTTGTTCCTGCCCGGAATGACAGCCCCAGGCTCTGGAATGAAGCCCAGCAGGAGAGCAGCTCTGCTCCGCAGCGGGAGGACAGGACACGGAGCCGGCCCCGCGATGCTCGGGGTGCGGGGTGGGCTCTGACAGGTGCGATCCGTCCAGGTGTGCTGTGCAGGGCTGCGAGCAGCGGGAGTGCTCCCATCCCCGCTGCAGTGCCTTTCATGTCGGACTTATTAAGATAATAACTGCTCCATCTCCGCCGGTTTGAAACATGATCTAATAGGAATCTTACAACAAAAGTTGCCAACCAGCCAGGCCAGGATTTACTAATAGACTCCGAGCGTGCTGTAACTGAGATGGAAATTAATTTAGTGATTAGGAGATTAATAAATGGAGCAGAGCATATCCTTTCCTTTAAAGGCCGGGAGGAAGCATTGGGATGTGGCATTCCCGTGGTGCCTTCATGGGAAGTGTTCAACTCTTTAATCTCGACGCTTCCTTCCAGGCTTGGGGAGAGGCTGCAGGAGAAGCTGTGCTGCCTCATTTTCTATTAAATCCCATCTTCCCAGGTGTTTGTTAGCATTCTTTTGTCTTCACAGGCACCTGAGCCTGGCGCTTGGGGAGGAAAATCCCGATCCATCCCCTCGCCTCCAAGCCGCCTGAATCCGGGGCAGCAGCAGCACTGGGAGCACATGGAGGGAGGGAGGGAGGGAGCGGAGCCTTGCAGCCTGCCCCTCTTTATTGCTGCTGGTTCTGCTCAGCAGCAGCTGTGCATCCATATTTATCGAGGGGAAGGGAAGGAAAACTGTCGGTGATCCCAGGGAAGTGGAGCATCTTGTAATTACCCGGGCAGCTCGGCCGGCGTGGGCGCACACGGGCTCCCGGGAGCGCTGGGTCACCCTGAAGGGCAGACAGGAAAGGTGGGATGTTAAACACGCTCTGAGCATTGCAGGGGAAAAGGATCCATGTACGACTGTGACCCAGGAATGGAGTGGGGAGTGGAGGCCTCCTGCCCTGTGGCTCCTTGGCTGGGCTGAGGTGGGAGCTGCTTCCCTCCCCGAAATGCTGTTGGGACCAAAAGTTGGAGTGGGAGGCAGTGAGTGACAGGGAATCTGTTCATTCCCTGGATGTGCTGGAGCAGTGGAAGAGTGGGTGAGCTGGGAAGCAGGAGGGAGACACAAACGGTGTGAGGGCACGAGATGCCCCTGCATCCTGGGTACCTCTGGGGCAGGAAATGGAACCCAGGCCACCGACAGAGCTGGCAGCTCCTCTCTGCTGCCGTTTCCAGAGGGCAAAACGTGATCTCTTGCAGATGCTGATAAGGTTTCTGAGCCAGGGCAGGGGTGTGAGATGAAGGGGAGAGTGTGTGTGTGTTTCTTCTCCCTCTCTTTTTCCTCCCCTCGCTATCTCCAGCACAACCTTGCAAGAAGAAAAGCTTGTGGGCATCTGTGCTTCGCCTCTGCCTTCCCCCGGGGCCATCAATATGCAGGGACTGTTACCCGGCCAGGGACCTTTCCCTCTGTTCCCTCAAGGTCACGGCAGGAGCTCCTGGCTGCCGAGGATGGTCCTGGAGCAGAGCAGGGATGCTTGGGCAGAATGTGCTGCCCTGGAAGAGGAGGAGGATTGGGATGTGTTCATGTTGGGTTCATGCTGAGTGCAGCCAGGCCCCAGGACCCACTCCCAAATCCGTGGTGCAGTGTTTTCCCAGTGGGAAATTCACTCTCCTGCCCTCAAAGAGTGAAGGTGGGTGGGCAGCATCCCTGCCGAGGACATGGTTTCTGTCCATCCCTGCTCCCCAGCTCCTGGCACTGGGATGAAGGCAAATATTTGGAGAACAGCAGAGCCCGGCTTGCTTCAGACAGAGCCGCAGCCTCTCAGAGGCTGGGATTAATTTGAAGGAATTTACTGGTGGGGTTTGTGGCAGAGAGAACAGTTTGCTTATTTCACACTCGTATGGCCACCTGCTACGAACTGTTTGTTCAGTTTCAAATTCTTTAATTAAAATCAACATAAAACAGATTGAAAACATCCCAAGAAGGGGATGCTTGATTTGCTGGAGGATATTGCAGCAAACGAGCCAAAGCACTCAGAAGACTCCGGATCATGGGAAGCGCCGTGGGAGAACACTCGGGTCTGCCTGGGCCACCGGCCTGGGGCTGGGGGCAGGTGGCCCTGGGGCATCTCAGCTTCATCACCGAGGTGAACTGGACGTGCTGCATCCTCCTTTATCAGGATTCCCTTCCCAGCGTGGCCGTCCTGGCAGTGCCCGGCGCGGCGGGCGCAGGCGTGCGGTGGCGGCTCAGCCCTCGGAGCTGATCAGAGCCCTCCTCCAACAAACATCAAAGCTTCAATTAACAGGGGCCGCGTGCGACCCTCTTGCAGAGCGCAGATAAGAATAGAAATTTCCCTTGGAAAACGGATTTGTGTTTGGCTGCCTGTGCCGGGCGGTAAATGACCTGCTCGGCGCGGCACCGGAGAGGGGCCGGGGACAATTACGGTGCTCATTGGGAGCCGGTTATCTGAAGGAAACAGGCGCGCTGCTATTTAGCTGTCTAATATCCCAGTGGGAGGGGAGGCGGAATTAAAACCCGTCTCTTTTCAGAGCCATTTCAATCTGAAGGATTCTTCCTTTATGCCGTGGCTTTTCATTTCAAGGGGCTCCTTCCTCTCTCCCAGGCCCTGGTTTGCGTGTGGCCGCCTGCAATGGAGAAGGACGGCGAGGGGAAGGAGGGCTTGGCTGCGGCTGCACCCTGACACGCAGCCTCGGGATGCTCGGGGAGTGGGAGCAGCCTCTCCACGGATTTCTCCAGCATCTCCCGCTCCCATCCCGGCGAAACAACAACAACCACACGGTGTGGAAAGTTAATCCAGAGCCAGACGGGCGTTTTAATCACCGGAAAGGTTAAAACAAGCCCTCCCTGGCTGTGCAGGGCTCCTGCCAGCTCCCGCGCTCCTGCGGGCCTGCGAGACCCAGAGCACCATGACTGTATTGATTCAATTATTCTCTACAATGTAATACTCTGCATTTGTGTGATAGCAACAAACAGAGTTGAAAGACATACAAAAATAAATGATCTGAAAGTTAATATGGCTGAATGAGCAGCTCTGAATGAGGGGAGAGTGCTTTGGTTTTACATTGTGGAATCAATGGTGTGCAGAACAATGTCCTCCCTTCCCCGGGGCCCCGGGGGCCCTGCCTCAATCGATCACTATGCAAATTAATTGAATTCATGAAACCTGCATCGCTGGGTAATTGATGCTTCTTATAATTACCTCCGAGTTATGAGCTTTTGGGGGATTTCATTGATCCCTGCTTGGAGACGAGGCCAGGGCAGGTTCCAGGGGTGAGGCTGAGGCTCACTGGGATCTCCAGGTGTGACAACCACTGCCCAGAGCTGGAGGGATTTCCAAAGCCTGGGTGCTGTGAGGATGCAGCCCCTCGGGAAAGCACCTTCCCCTCCTGGGGGACCAGAGGTGGCGGTGACAGAGGTGGCAGTGACAGGTGCCACAGGTGCCACAGGAGCACGTGGCTGGTGGGAATGAACAGGTTGTATCCAAAGGAATAATAGGCTTATACAGTGCATTATTTAAGAAAAAGGGACAGGCAATTGAGCTCTGCAGACTAATTAGATTAAATTGATGAGCTCATCAGTATTGTGTGTAATTAAGATCAGAGCTAATTGCGGCTGTTTGATGCCCTGCGTTACCCGAGGTGTCCCTTGCCCGGTAGTGGGAAGTGGCTGCACTCCCTGGGCTTCTGCTCTCTCCAGGGAAGAGCAAGGGACGTGTGACTGTGCCCAGTTCCTGCCGAGCTGGGGGCCAGGCAGGAGGGAAGCCGGAGACTGGAGCAAAGAGCTTTGTGCCAAAGGGAAGGAACAAAGAGGGAGTGGATGGAGTGGATGGAAAGTTAGAGAAGCAGAAACCGGCTCAGGTTCCGAGGGAGCTGCAGCCATTGCTTGCTCTGGAGGATGGACAGGATTTATCCAGATGGACACTGCTTCCCGACATGGACAGTTCTGGCTGTGGTGTGGTGGGGCACAGCTGGGTACAGTTTTTATTCGTGCTCTTCCCTGCCCCTGCCTCATCTTTCCTCTTGCTCCTGCACCACCGCCTCCTCCCCGCTTTTCTCCCTTTATCCTCCCACCTCGCTTCTCTCTCCCGGTGTCTCACCTGCCTCCCCCTCCTGCTCCCTCTCCCTGGCACGGGTTCTCCTCAGAACCGCTCTGTGCCCCTCCAGGCCCTGCACGGGCTCCATTCCCGGCCCTCTGCCCAGCTTTGGGAAGGGGCTCCCACCCGAGCCCCTCTGCGAGGCTCCCCTCCCGCTGCCCGCCCCGGCACTGCGCTCCCTCCGCTTCGGGCTCCTTGTCTCCGTCTCCAAGGTTACACCAACTGCTTCCCGCTCCTCTCCTGAGCTCCCAGCGGGATTTCCCGATGCTGTTCACCAGTTGGGTTTTGTTCCTCACTGCCTTTCCCAGTTCTCCCGCACCTTTCTGCATCCTGACACTGCATCCTTCCTTGGAGAGCATCGCTTGCACCAGACTGAAGGGAGGGCAGGACTTGGCAGCATCTTCTGTCCAGAGAAATTCCCCCGTAACTCAGGGCTGAGCATCCAGGACCACTCCAGGGCATCCTGGCTGAGCTGGCGGCCCTCGGGGAGACCCCGGGCAGCTCCCCCGAGGCGGGGTGGGTTCCAGCAGGGGCTGCCTTCGGAGAGCTGCTCATCCTGGATGGGAATCACCCACCGAACGCGAACATGCAGCATTTCTTTCTTTATTGCTGCCTGCCGTGGCAGCTGTGGGGACAGGAGCAGGCTCAGCTCGCGGACAGGAGCCCTGAGTGCCACTCTGCCTGTCCCCTCGTCACGGTGGGGTTCCCCAGGGCTGGAGAGGGGCTGGGAGTCTTTCCCCAGCAGGTCTCCCCACGGCTCATCCCTTCTGGGCGAGCATTTAGGGACACTGGCTCGCTGTGATGACAGGAGGTTTAACTCTAATCCTTTCTGCGGGGCCCTTCGGTTCTTACAGGAAAGTGACTGGGGGTGGGGCAAGCAAAGCAAACCCCAAACCCCTTCCCAGATGTACGAGCAGCCTGAAATATCTCTGGCTTCTCTCTCTGCAGTAACCGGAGGGAACAGGAGCAGATGTTTATAGGTCACGCTGCTGGTTTTTCCCTTTCTGTTCGACCAAGTGTTTGTTTTTCTCCGGTTCCTCCTGCTAGTGGGGATCCGCAGTGTCCCGTTCGGGGGGGCAGCAGCACCGGCCCCCAAAGCCCCCAGGTGCCGGGTGCGGCCAGCCCCGGTGCTGCAGGGGGTGTCCCGATGTCGCGGTGCAGGTGACACTGGCAGCGGGCTGGGCGAGCCCCGGGCTGTCCCCGCGGCGCGGACGGGAGGTGGCACTGCTGCACCGGCGCAGGACCAGCAGCCCCGCTCAGCCGCTCGCCCCACGCCGCTGCAATTAGCGGCGCAGGGTCCGCGATGTCCCCAGTCCCCGGGACGGCAGCCTGGCTCCCGGCAGGTCGGGACTGGCCGTGACCCCGCGCCGCTGGTGACACTGCGGTGATGAGGATGCCCTGAGTGTCGGCCCCATGGGCTGTGTCTGTCCCACGCTGCTGTGCTGGTGCCCCCTTCGCTGTCCCTGCAAAGCTGTCCCTTTTATCCCGGTAGGAATAAAGGCTCCTGCTGCCTCCTGGCAGTGCTCAGCCACACGGCGGGATGCAACAGGTCACTGCAGTCCCCAGTGTGGCCCCGTGCTTTTGGGGCCGCAGCATCGTGTCCCTAAACACCCCCAGTGCCTTTGAGGTCACAGCATCCGGCCCAAAACCAGCCGGGCAGAGCCTGGGGGGGGTGAGGTGTGGCCGGCTGCATCCCGCTGTTTGCTCTGGCGCAGGAGAGGGACAGGAGGGCTGATCCTCCCTCTGGGGGCACCTTCCCAAAGCGAAGGTCTTGGAACAGCAGAGATTTCTCTCTCAAGGCTTTTCTTTTTCTACAAGCTCTTTTGAAGGGGGCAGTTTGGAGCAGAGGAGAGTTCAGACAGATCTGATTCTCCTATCTCAGACAAACACACTCGCCTTTCCCTGACCGCAGATCAACAGGACATGTTCCAGGGAAAGATCATCTCGAAAGAAATGGATTTTCCCCCTACTGCTTTGCCATTTTTGCTTGTATTTCTGAAAGCCGGAGTGATGGGTTGTGAACTTTAAGGAGCGATTTCTATTCCTTGCTCTCTTCTGACATGTGGGCAGTGGGACTGCGAGCCTGAGGAGGAGACAGGGATGAAACAGCTCGGGGGAGGATGCTGAGGGCGAGGCAGCAGCTTCCTGACTCCCAAAGCAGCTTCTCCACCGAGTCTGCCGCAGGAAACTTCGTGCAGGGCGGGAGGTGGTGCCGGGAAGGGGCAGGGGCTGCTCCGGGCGAGGGGCAGTGCCCCGGCAGTGAGGGCTCGGCGCTAATTGCAGCGAGCAATAAACACCGACACTATCGATAGAATGATGGCATTTAATTAGTATCCAATGGCTCGTATGGATTTCTACGTTAGATCCACATTAACATGAGATTCTCTGATCCCGAGCAACGTTAAGGAACAAATGCTTAGGGATTAGTGCAGGTGCAGCGATCCTCGCCGTCTCCAGGGACAGGGAGGTCCCTGCAGGTGTGCTGGGATGACATCTGTCCTGTTCTTCCCCTCCCTTCCCCGGGCTTTCTGGCTCTTTTCCCCAGCACAGAGCTTTTCCAGCAGGTCCTGCTCAGCTGGGCTGGCCGCATCCACAAACAAAAATCCCGAGAAATGGAAATGAAGTTTCTGAGCTCCACCCAAACCCGGCACCCTCCACATTAAGTGAAGCCCCCCCACCAGCCCCGCAGCCTTTTGAGTTTTGTATGAAACACTCATTATACCTTTGGTGCGACAAATGATTGAAAAGTGTAATTTGAAAGCTAAGCTCCCCATCACACTCTTCCCTATTGTTTATTTGCCAGCTCCAAACGGGTTGGCTGCCAAGGAAAGTAATCAGAAGGTAATAGCCTGATATCGGATGAATCCCCAGAGCTGCCAGCAAGCTGGAAAACTACAATCTCGGTGCCGCCTGCAGTATTGATGCGCTGAAAATAATTGTGTAGAACAGCAGAGCTGGGATCAAACTTGGGCTGACACTCGGCATTGTACGGCTGGCGTTGGGCACAGTCTGATGTGGTTATTTGTGACTGGCTCGGGGCAAGGCAGCCAAAAGTGTCTCAGGGAGAGCTGCTGCGCTCTGTTTGCCCATGTAGATGAGAAAACACCTTCCCAAAGCAAAGCGCATCTCTTTATCTCCACCCCTCCCTCCCTGCCTTGCCTCTTGCTTCCCCTCTTGCTGCGATCCTGGGAAAGCGTTGATTTTATTGAGTGTGGCAAGTGGCAGTTCATTAAAAAGTGGGAGCAGATGGGGAAGGGATTGTAGAAGAAGATTAATGATGCGCACCGACAAGTAAATCGGCCCAGGTTCTGGAGTAAACACAATCACGCCGGCTTCCTGGGAGCGGGTAATCCTCCTCTGTCAGCTCGGGCCTCGTTAGCCGGCTGGCGGGGCCGGGAGATGACGGGCAGGGATGCCACGGATGCAGGATGCGCGGCAGCGCTGCCCAGCTCCCGCGGGATGCTCGGCATTCCCAGCTGGGATACTCGGCATTCCCAGCCGGGATGCTCGGCATTCCCATCCGGGACATTCCCAGCTGGGATACTCGGCATTCCCAGCCGGGATGCTTGATATTCCCAGCCAGGACATTCCCATCCGGGATGCTCGGCATTCCCAGCCGGGATGCTTGATATTCCCAGCCAGGACATTCCCATCCGGGATGCTCGGTATTCCCATCCGGGATGCTCGGTATTCCCAGCCGGGATGCTCGGCATTCCCAGCCGGGTTGCTCGGCATTCCCAGCTGGGTTGCTTGGTATTCCCAGCCGGGATGCTCGGTGACGCCGCTTGCCCGGGGGAACGGAGCTGTCCCGGCAAAGAGGAGCGGGGCTGCTCCCGTTCAATTCCTGCCCGCAGCCTCTGCTCTCACCTGTCCCTCTGCTCTCACCTGTCCCTCCGTGCCTCACCTGTCCCGTCCAGGTGCTCCGTTCATCCCCCGCCAGCCCTGCCCTCTCCTGCACGGCCGGATTTAAGCAGCGGCTGCATCCTCCTTGCAGCAGGGCTGCTGGCTCCTGCCGGCCTCCCCTCCGGCGGACAAGCCTTCCATTATGGATGGGGCTGTAATTTTGCTGCAATTTCCAGGAAAGCGCCTGACTCCTTGTTTCAGCACCAGCGGGAGCGGGAGCAGGACAAGGGCACGTCCTCATTCAGCGGTGCCGGGGGCCCGAGGGCTGCTGCCCCTCGCTGATGTCGCGGGGATGTCACCCCTGGGGGGCTGCAGGGCCAGGCAGGTGCTCTCTGGATCCTCCCAGGCTGGCATTGCTGCTGACGGGACACGGTGGCTGTCACCGCCGCTGTCCCCGCCTCACCCACCACTGCGGCCACCCGGCACCGGGGGATGCTACCAGGGAGGGCCACTGCCCAGCTGAGCCACCGCCAGGGGCATAAATAATTTAATAAGGGAACTTTTGAAATTATATTGCCCTAAATAATATAATAAACCCTAATTTACTCACATTTATCTCCCGGAGTTTTTTGTGAAAGCAGTAATCTTGCATCTTCTACAGTGATGGATTAGCAGGAAGGAAACTCTGCTGGGGAATAAAAACCCACATCGTGTAGTTTTTGACATGTTATTATTCAGTTTTATCTCGGGTTGCTCATTCCTGGGCCATTACTCATGTTCACGGGGATTTTTCTCCGCCCTTATTTATTTATTTTTATCGTGACCAGAAGCAGAGATGTCAGCAAATCATCCCGCCTTCCTCTGCTCCGTTTGGAGGGGACAGTGCTGCCCGCCTGGGGGGCCCTGGTGGCACCACGGGGCGCTGCAGACACCGGGGAGGATGGCACCGTGTGGGTCCTGCTCACCCTCCCCACAGCACTCCGGCCGTGGCAGCCAGGGAGGGACACAACTTAATTAGTCCCTGAGTTTCTAAGAGATCCGATCGATGGAGCAGATCAGAGCTGCGAGTCCTGCCTGTGCTGAGGGTGCTATAAAATAACCCAGGCGGGGAGCAGGGCTCTGGCAGCGCAGGGTGGCACAGGGACAACGCTCCAGCAGCCAGGGACGTGCCAGCACCTTGTGCCGTGACCCAGCAGGGATGGCACGGCTGGCACGGGTGGCACCGCTCCCCTTCTCCGTGCAAGGGGGCTGCAGCCAGCACTGAGGACATGGGAGCCCCTGGGAGCTTTAATTATTGCTAAAACTCAGCCTTATTGCTCATTAGCAGCTGCGAGTGGTGATGCAGGATGCGGAGCCCCAGCGTCGTGCCCTCGGAGGGAAGGATTTTTGGCTGCCTTGCTGAAGTCACAAGGAGGTTATTAAATAACTGCAATTACACGAGGAGTGCTGGGATGGTGCCTCTCGTTTATTAGCACTGCTTTGTTTACTCCCAGGCTTGAAAGAAATGGCAGAATTTGGAGCAGCAGCCAGTGCCCAGCAGAGCCATGGTGATGTCAGAGCCACCCATCCCAGGGGGATCTCCCAGACAAAAAAATACTGGGAAAAAATGCTTTACTTTGAGGGACCTGAGGCCTTGGCACAGGGTGCCCAGAGCAACTGTGGGATCCCTGGCAGTGCCCAAGGCCAGGTCGGACATTGGGGCTGGGAGCAGCCTGGGACAGTGAAGGTGTCCCTGCCATGGCAGGACTGGTGCTGGATGAGCTCTAAGGCTCTCTCCAACCCAAATCTTCCTGGGATTCTTTGATTCTACAAAAGCAGTCCCCATCAGGGGGTCGGGACTGCCCCAGCTCCAGTCCCACCCAGCTCCTGCCCCAGCTGGGGATGCACAGGCAGGCAGGAAGCGTTTCCTCCTGTGTGTACAAATACTGAGAGCTGTGTTTGTTTGTGTTCGCTGGGAATGTGCCTGCTGCATACACACACACACACACACACACACGTAAATATATAAATAAATATATATACATATGCACAGGGGCTGGGCTGGGAAGCACGCAGCTCGCAGTGGGGAGGGGTTGGCAGAGCAAAAAACCCTGGAAGACATCCAAAATACAGGAATGATGGCACATATGAGCCCCCTGGATGGCGGGGGAGGCAGGACTGCGTTCCTTTCTCCACCACTGCTGCAGGCACCTTCCGGAGGCTCTGCCAGCCCCTCCTGCTCCCCCTGTGCACCATCCCAGTGCAAGAATCCAACTGGAAGGAGCAGACCCCCTGCAGGGCTGAGCTGGGGGTGCAGAGCGGGCTCTCTGGTGCTGCAGGGGGACCCCGCACAGCCCAGGTCCTGCCGGCTGTGGGGTTTCTGGCACAGCTCTCCCGCAGCAGTGACCCGGCAGACCCGGCCAGCAGCTCCCTGTTTGCCCAGCCCTCTCCAGGTTTGCTCAGCTCGAGCCGGGCACGGTGAGCAAACGAGTGGCTGTTTATCCTCACACTAATGAAGAGCCCAGCACTGCCACTAACGGCTTGGAGGTGAGGGCATGTGGACAGGACAGCGTTTTACAGGGAACACCCATCCAGCCAGCAGTTTTCCAGCAAGCCCAGGCTCTCTGGTGGCACTGCCCTCTGATTTTTCCAGTGTCAGTGCCATGCACTGCCCCCCGAGCTGCCCGATCTCCTGGGGCACCAAGAAATCACATTTATTGCAAACAGGGATGTTATTGAGCCAAGCGAGGAGATGGTCAGGGGTTCCTGGCACTGTCAGCGCGGGATGTTCAATTAGAGCTCAGTGAACACTCATCACTCCCCCTCTCTGCTCTGATCCCGGCCCTGCATCCCAGGCTGTCCCAGCACACGGAGCCCGCTCCATCCTCAAATACCTGCTCCTGACTCCCTACATCCCCAGGCTGTCCCAGCACACGGAGCCCGCTCCATCCCCGGCTCCCTCCTCAAATACCTGCTCCGCCTCTCAAGGTGAGCACGATGGGGGTCAGCCGCGCTCCAGCGCTGATTACAGAGCCGGCAGGAGCTGCTAAGATTTCTAATTAAGATTAAAGAATGCACACAGCTTATAAATGCTTCCTAGGAATGTATAATTTGATTTTCTTGTTTTGTCGTGTCTCCTGCTCCTGAGGCAGCTTAGGCGGCTCCTGTCCACAGGGATGCAGAGCCAGGGTCCAGGTGCCTCTCCCGCAGCATCCTGGGCAGGGAAGGCGTGGAAAACACCTTGGTGGAGGTTCTGCACGTCAGGGAGCACAGGCTGGGCCCCCTGGCCAGGTGCCGTGCTGTTCTGGATAAGGAGAAGGCACGATGAGCCCACGGCGCCCTGAAAGGGAGCTTGGATGTGATTCCTGTGCCAGGAGGGCCATGGTGGATCCCGGTGTCCCCTGCCCCACCACTGGCCCCATTCCCAGCCCAGAGCAGGCACAGACCTCTCCAGTGCAGGTACCAGAGCGGGGGGACAGCTGTACATCAATATTTATTCAAAACTCCCAGGAAACCTGGATGAAGTGTAATTATCTCAGCTCAATCAACCAGGATTAGCATAACATCCAGTCACCCATCAGACGGGGGTTTGATTTCTGGGATCAAAGCCGGCTGGGTGCAGGGGAGGTGGGAGAGGGGAGCTGTGTCCTCTTGCCTTTTCCCGGGATTCCCAGCTCACTTTTCCCTCCCAAACCCCATCCCACCGAGCGCTCCTCCCTCGCAGCGTCGCTCCCCGCGCAGCATCTCACCCTCTGCTCCACTCCCCGTAATTAACAACTAAATATAGATCTTAATTAAGGCACTGATGAATTTAATTTGGAGTGGCATTACTGCCTTAACTTCCAGAGCTCAACGCCTTGTTTGGATAATGTATAATATAAGCTAAATGAGTGCTTACTTGTTACCACCATAAATAATTCCTCACAAATCCCTTCAGATACGTCTCAGTCACTAATCCATCTCCTCCTACGGAATGTTCACGGGCACCAAGCCTCTTCCTGCAGATTTTAACATAAACCTTCAAGCCTCATGCCAAATTCCCCCCTCTGAGCCTGGTGCCTGGCGGGGAGGGAAAGGTGAGAGGTGGCAGTGTGGGGTGGAAGGATGGGGAGTTTGGGGTGAAACCAGCTCAGCCCTGAAGTCCCCTGTGAGGAGCCTGGGCTGAGGATGCCTGGCAGCTCCCAGGACACTCCAGGGGCACCTCATCCTGGTGGGTGAGGGGGTGGGAGCAGCTCCTGCAGCCCCTGGCGCGGGGGATACAGGTGGATCTGCAGGTGAGGGAGCTGGAGCGGGGCACAGGGGGCACCACACGGATACCTGGATTAGAGCCCGTGGGAGGGAGGCTATCAAGGGCAGCAGGAGGTCGGATAGTCAGGAATCAGCTCCTGCCTTTGATTAAATAACTTCCACAATCATTTTCCTCTGCAGAGCAAGTCCAGAGCTGTGTTGGGAAGAGAAATAAACCCCTGTGCTTGCTCTGCACTCAGCCCCGAGCCACAGTTGTGTCTTGCTGCTCAAAGGATTTCTGGGAAAGCTCCAGCACTTTCATTCCTTAAACACAGAGCAAAACAATCAATGGGGTTTTGATATCACCTAAGCCCTGCCAACCTGTTTGTGGGAAGCAATGGTGAGTGGATGGAGCTGTTACAGTCTGAAAGGGAGCACACACGGGAAAAGCCACAGCTGGAATTCCCAGCGCTCCCAGCTGCCACAAGGGCTCTGTGGGGATGGAACAGGCACGCTGCACTGCCCATCCCCGGTGTGGGAGGACCAGCTAGGAGCCGCCCTGTGCTCCAGGCTCCCCCTGGATACAGCAAAGGAATCCCTTTGCTTTCCCAGCCCTGTGCCCTGTCCTTTCCTCACACGGGTCGTAACAAGGGATTCAGTCCTGCTCTGCCAAACTGAGACCCCTCCAGTTTGTTCATCACTGAAAGGAAACAAACATTAGAGATCCTGCCTAAAACAATCATCCTGGTGACAGAAACATTGTGGCCGTGTGGATGAGGCAGTGACCTCAGGAAAGGCCAGTCCTTGGATGGCCGGACAGGGGCGTGCTACGGGCTGTGTGACACCCGTGATGTCCCAGCTGTGTGACACCAGCGATGTCCCAGCTATGTGACACCAGCAATCTCTTGGCTGTGTGACACCAGTGATGTCCTGGCTGCCTTCCCAGTGGGTCACAGGCAGCCGGGCAGGGCTCCAGGAGGGACAGGAGCCAGAGCTGGGCCACCACCCTGTTAATGACAGCAGCCACCCTGGGCGCCTGGCTGTGCCCTGTGTCCTGTGCCCTGTGTGCCATGCCCTGTGTGCTGTGTCCTTTGTCCCAGCTGTCAGCACTTCCCTGGGAAGGATGTGGCCCAGGGCAGTGAGATAAAAGCTGGTTAGCCCCTGCTTGGGGCACAGGGACATCATTTGCTGGTGGGATGCTG
The DNA here is from genome assembly GCA_013397075.1 of Rhabdornis inornatus. Lineage (NCBI taxonomy): Eukaryota > Metazoa > Chordata > Aves > Passeriformes > Rhabdornithidae > Rhabdornis > Rhabdornis inornatus. The sequence continues at coordinate 153,014 of VWZS01002961.1, forward strand.
TGCCAGCCCTGGGCAGGACCACGGCCAGGCTGGGCACCGTGCTCTGCCCTGGCCCCTCTCTGCCTGTCTGCTCCACTTGCCTGCTCCCTGCTGTCCCAGTACAAATCATTTACTCAGATAACAGATGACGTGTTTATCCCAAGGGATACAAGCCTGAATATTAGGATGTCAAAACCAGCTGCATTTGCAATACGTTACTGTCAAATGGAGAATAAAAAGGGAGTTGCAGTTATTTAATTTGGTGCCAGCGCAGGAGAGCGGGAGCAGGGGGAGCGGTGGCTCCTTGCCCAGCTGGGATCCAGACCCCTGGGCCTGGCAGGAGCTGCCTGGGGAGGGCAGGGGGTGCTGGGCTCACTGCTGGGAGGATGCTGCATTGCTGCCTCTCCTCCCCCTCACACCCAGCTCAGGAACGGGAGAAGCCAGGCAGGTCACGGGGGGCACGTGGCAGCTCATTCATCCGTGCCAGCAAAATTTGTACTTGAAAAAATTTGTTGGGAAAAGAAAGGCTTTTTTGAAGACAAACATCCCAGCTCCTTGGGGAAGGCTCTGAGTTTGCAGAATACCAATTAAAAATATAAAAGTGCTTTTAAAAAGATAAGTCTGTAAAGGCGAGTTCTGAGATGGGGAGAGGGGGCTGGGGGAGGTTGGCACTCGGTGTCCTTTGGCAGTAACGAGTCCAGGGCAGGACTGGAGAACATCACGCTGCACATCAAAGGCACTGAGGTGTTTCTCCAGGTGTCCCTGGCTGCCCAGATGCCAGGGGGAACTGTCACCTCCTCAGGGCAGCACGTGCTCAATGGCACCGGGTCCCTTTTGCCCCCCCTGAGCCCCCACGGCTCATGGCAGCACTACCTGCTCCAGGTGACCTCCACAGAGGTGGCAGTGGGGCAGGGAACACTTGTCCTCTGTCACCTCCAGGCCTGGTGAGTGACAGCCTGCCCATGGCAGGGACCAGAGCCTCCCTGCTGATGCTGAGATAATGCACTGGGTAATACTTTTTGACATATTTCATTGAAATATAACAAAATATTTGCATAGCTTTATTAGATAAAGGGGAGCTGACTGGAGGCAGAGCTCGTTTGGAAATACGATGTGAAAATTCATTTAAAATGAAAGAATCTGGAAGCTTAAGTTTATGGTAATAGATTGATGGCCCAGAGTAGCTAATGACTCCCAACAAATAGATCTCAGCGGCTGCATCCTGTTCCCCTGCTTGGCTGCTGCCCTGGAGTTAACAAATCCCCATTTACAGGGTGAAACAGGGCCGTGGGTGCCAGTTCTGACCCAGACTGGGAGCACTGGGAGCCTGTGGTGCACGGGCAGGGGGTGCAGTGGGACGGGAGGAGGAGGAGGAGGAGGAGGAGGGGGCTGCGTGGCTCGGGGATAAACGCCTGGGCTTAATTTCCATCTCCTGATGCTAAAGCAGATTGAAATGAAGGCACCGAAAAGCTGCAGATGAGAGGTGGGGAAATTAATAATGTCACAGTAATAATGGCAATGAGTGGCTGTGCGTGTGCTAATTAGTTTGGAGCCCTGTCTCCAGCTCGGGCACACCTGCACGTGCCAGGTTCCTGAGCTGGGGGAGGAGCTGCCAGGTGGGAGCCAGCCCTGCTGCCCATCTGAGCTGCACTCCATCCTCAGAACCAGGGGCCAAGCGGGCAAACCCAGAGCTTCCAAACAGGGCTGGCCCCCTCCCAGCCCAGGGCTGCCGGCTCTGGGCTAGAGGAAAAGCAGCTGTGAGAGGAGCTGGCTGTGCCAGGTCCTGGCTGGCACCAGATGGTTCCTCCTCAGTGCCCAGTGGGACAGGGTGGTCCTCGGGATACTGCAGAGTCCATAGACCCTCGCCAGCTGTGCACTGGGCACATCTGGGACAGGCTGGAAGAGCCCAGAGAACTCATTTGCTCCCTGCCTACAGCAAAGGCACTTTCCCTAAATTACACCAAGCCCACGAGCAGCCTGAGCTCGAAGCTTTCCTCAGAAAGCACCCGTGGGCTTCCATGGGCACCTGTTCCCTCAGTGCTGGCATTTCCCTCGAGGGAACGGTGCAGAGAGAAACCTGCTGCTCCCTAGGGGGCACTTGGAGATTTTTCCACACAAAGCTGCACATGGGAATAGAGGGAAGGGAGTTTGCTGGAGACAGTTTCCTCATCCCTCTCTCCCGTGTGGATCCCATTAGCATTCGGGGCTGGTCGGAGCAGCCACTTAGGCCTGGAGACAGCTCTGCACAGGCACGGTGGAAATGTCTTTATAAATGACCGCCGGCTTTGAGTGACGTGCCCTTCTTAAGCTAAATAAAATGAAAGATAAACCTTCTAAAAAATACATGAGCTAAACATCCCTTCCACGCTTCATTATGCAAATGGCTGTGCCCATTGCCGCAGCAATTAGCTGCTCCCTGAGCTGGGGCCCAGGAAGCCAGGCCTGTCTCCTCCTCTTCCTGACCAGGAATGGAAGGGAAAACATGGGCTGCTTGTGAATCTGTAATGCTGGAGTGGAGTTTTGGAGTGTTCTGGTGTCACCTCTGGTGACAGTAATGGCTGTGGCGTGCCCTGGCCAGGCTTTGGGCAGGGAATACCCAAGGGAAGCAGCTGGAGAACAGATGAACCCTGTTCCCTCTCTGGCAGGGACATCTCCAGTGCTGGGGGTTCTCCAAGGGTTGGCAGGGCTTTTCTTGGGAGCAGGCTCAGGTCGGACATCAGGAGGAGTTTCTCCATGGAAAGGGGGGTCAGGGTTGGAAGGGGCTGCTCAGGGAGGTGGTGGAGTCCTCCAAGGAAGGACTGGACATGGCACTCAGTGCTCTGGGCTGGTGACAAGGTGGGGATCAGGCACAGGTTGGATTGGATGATCCTGAAGGTCTTTTCCTCGGTGATCCTGTGGTGACCACGGTGGGTGGCACTGCACTGGGAGAGGAGCTGTGTCCCCTTTCCAGCCATGGGTCACCTGTGGTTCCATCTTCAGCTGCCTCTGTCCTTGTCACCACTCTGTCCCCTCACAGTCCCTCCTGCTCCAGGTACAGCTTCACAAGTTATCAATCTTGCTCTGGAGCTGTTCCATCAGTGAGATCCCTCCCTGTTGGTGCCCGTGCTCTGCCAGGGCCCCTTATCAGGTTTGCAATTTGGGATCTGAGTTAAGTGCTCAGAAATCAATTTTCAGCTTATTTTGTGCTACAAAATTTGCCATGCCTGGATCTCTGATACTAATTGAACAAGAGCAATTGATGTTTTAGTAGTAATTAAAGACGGTAATTATTACCAAATCTCCCCGTGGCCCTGCATGTTTGCTTTGGACTTGTCAAAACTGGAGGCAGGTGGAATCAATCTTAATAAAGTTGGGACTTCAAAGCTGCTTCCTGGTAATGGCTTTCCACAAGGTTGGTGAGGAGTGGAAGGCAGAGATGGAGAGACAGCCTTGAGCCTTGTAGAGGGCAGGGACATTAATGAGTGCTTTCCAATCAAATGAATTCTTAAAATCTTTATCCAAAATGGAAGCTCCTCATTGTTTTTCCATCCGGGAGTGGCTGGAGGGGGGTGTGCAGGCCACAGGGGTGTGGTGGCTGTCCCAGCCCTCGCTGCTGGCCTGTCCCCTCACCAGCAGTGGGAGGGCTCCTGTGCTTGGCTGTGCCTTCCAATGTCACTGAGGGACCGTGCCAGCCGTGCTGGGGATGAATTGCTGACCCATTTATCAGCGCCTGCTCCACCAGCATCCTTCCCTCTGCTGCCAGAGCCGAGCACCCCCTCGGGGCACGGGGGATGGAGTTTAGGAGACATCCCACAGGGATGCAATAGGGGCAGCAGGAAGGGGAAGGAGGAGAAGCTCTGTGCAGGAAGGCTGGAGGTTCCCAGCTGCATTTTGGGGTGGGTGTGGAGATGCTCCAGCCCGCAGAGGAGCATGCAGAGGCAGGTATCCCTGCTGGCTCCTGCTTGGATTCACCTGCTGCTGCTTCTCTGCGAGGCAAACACACCTCCTTGGCTGAACTGGCTCCTGGCTGGTGTTTCAGGATCAGGCCTGTGAATCGCTGCCTCCGTGTCCCCATGGAAACAGCTGCAGGATGCTGCAGAGCACAGCTCCTCACAGCCCTGCTCTGCTCCTCAGCCCTGCTCCCGGCACAAGAGCCCTTGAGCAGGAGGCGGGGGGAGCTGAGCCCCAGATCCATTTTCCCTCAGGAGAGCGAGACCCTCTCTTCAGGGGAAAATGGAAATGTAATCAGATCGGCTTGTGTGGAGCAAATAGAAAATCAGTTTTAATAAAGGCAGAAGAAATGCAAAGCAGCCGCTTGTGACGGAAATGGTGCTAAATAGACACCTCTTTAAGGAAAACTGCTCCGGGGATGTTTATCGGGAGAGGCACAGCCCTGGGCTCCCTCCTGCTCTCTCTCCTGATCCTGGGTGGCAGCAGCAGCAGCTTCCCTGCTGGCAGTGGCATCTGGGCAGAGCATCCTCCGTGGGGAGGCACTGGGTGCCCCCATCCCTGCAGCCCTCCCGGGGCAGCCCCTGCAGAGGGGAGCAGCTCCTGCAGGCACCACGGGGCTCAATTATTGCTCAGAGGAGCCACTTTGCCTTTATTGCTTTCATTTATTACCCAGGGGCCAGCGCCTGTTTTCTGATGCAGCTATCTGGTTACATCGTGGCCGATAAGCAATGCTGGTCTGTCTTTATAAGACAGCCAAAATTTATCACCTTCCACTTATTTATTTATTTGGTGGGGCTCTGGTGGTGGCCTGTATTTTTCTTCCAGTGACGTTTTGCAAAAGGCTTTATTTTCCCGTTTAGCCCTGGGGGAAAAAAAGCAAACCCAGCCCAAAAGAGGAGAGAGCTCTGTAATGAACCCCGCTGGAAGTGAGTGCAGGGGATGAGTCTGGCCCCCATGGAGCAGCCGGTGTTTGGTTTGATTTGCCAAATGAGCTCTTGAGTTGTGCCCAGGCTGAGGCGCAGGATGAGGGGGCAGAGCTGGGGGTGGGATGGGTTTTCCCAGTTTGATCCCCTCCCCAGTGGGTGGAAGGGCTGTGGGGGAGCTCCTGAGTGGAGCAGACAGTGGGGGACAGACCTGGGAGTGTCTGCACGCTCTCCTTTCCTGTAGCAGGCAAAGCTCTGCTTAAAGCGAAATCCTGGCAGTGAATGAAACAAACAAGGAGGAATTTAAGGCATGGAGGCTTTATGGGGGCCCTGAGGGACAGCCTCCTGCAAGCTTCTCTGGATGAGACTGCAGGGATGGTGCACTGTGTGTCTGCTGGGCTGCATCCCAGGGCTCTGAGCCTGTTTGGAGCCGGTGCCTGGGGAGGGCTGTGAGGCTCCTGTGCCACCACACGGAGAGTGGCCTCCACTCTCCCAGTCTCCCTCTGTGACAGTCCCTTGAAAAGGCCATTCTAGGGTCCCCACAGACCAGTGCCAGCTGTTCCAGAGCCACCTCTGGGATGCAGGGGCTGGTGCTGGCACCCCTGGGCATCCTCAGGATGCTTTTTGCCTGGTGGCAGCAGGGCAGAGCCCTGGGGATCCACAGCAGCCACCATCCCCAGTTCCTGCTGGGAAGCAATGGATTAAACACCTCAGCTCTTCTCTTTTTCCCACTCTGTGCTTTTCCCCACTAGAGATAAATGGCAGTGTTTCCCCTTTTCCACCAATCTTTCCAGAAGGAAAGGGTTGGGTGTTTGGAGGGGCAGGAGGAGTGGGAAGGCACACAAAGCCGAGGCACGATCTGTAATTGGCCAGCCATAATTTCATAATTCATCTCTGTGAAACACAATGAAATTAAAAGAGTTTAGATTCCAAAGTGTAATGATCATCAATTAAATTCTGCCGGGGCTGAGCTTCCCCCTCATTTGAATTTTATTTTATTATTATGACTTCTCTGTGATTGCGAGAGGATGAAAACAAAAGCTGCTGCTGGAGGTGGTGGTGGTGGGGAATTAGAGCCAGCAATTACTGCAGGGTGACAGAGGAACCCAGGGAGAGGCGGCGGCTCCTCGGCCGCACCAGGCACAGGCAGGGGCATCCATCATCCTGAGCCTAATCAGTTAATGCTGATAAACTGCCAGCAATAACTGACAATTGAGCTGGGGGCTCTGGGCTCCCAGTTCATTCATTTTGAAAGTGCCATAACTAACCCATTAAACGCAGGAAAGCACAAAAGCAGAGCCCCGGCCCCTGCCTGCTGCCCTAATGAAGGCTGCTGTTGATTCTTTTAAGTGTGGATGATGATGTATTTAGTGGCTATTGATGCCAGAGGTTTAGCCCAGGCTGGAAAAGCCGCTTTGAAGAAAGGAGTTTGTGTTTATCCGTGGCAGCTCCTGCCCTGGCTGCTGGCTCCTGCAGTAATCCTGGGGTGGTGGGGGCCCTGCAGATCAGGGGCTGGGGCTGGGCTGTGTTGGGTGCCTGTAGGATCCTGCTCCCAAAGCGTGTGTGGTGGTCCTGGAACGCTGCAGTTCCCCTGGGGAATTCCCTCCCTGGGATGGATCCTCCTCGTGTCTCCGTTCAATTCCTGCTGCAGAGGCAAAGCTGGCTCTGAGGATGGTCAAACACAAACCACCAGCACACACCTCAGTTCCTCCAGGGAGAGGCGGCTGGAGCTGCTGGCTGGAGCTGTGCTCCCACCCTGGGCTCCCTCCTGCCTCTCTCAGAGCTGGCAGAGGGCGTGGGGAAGGGTCTGACCCACAGCACACAGATCCCAGGAGCTGATCTCTGCAAGAAGCTCCATGCAAAGGACGGGCACCGAGGGGCTTGGGGGATGTCCAGGATGATTCACTGCCCCTGGGTCTGGCCCAGCTCTCTCAGTGGCCTGGCTTCCATCAGTGCCTGCAGCCACGGGGACAGAGGTGTCCTGATTTATATCCCCAGGGGGTCTGCTCAGCCAGCACTCCACAAGGAATAGCTTCTCCCATCAATCATACAGCTGGAGAGTGGCTGCTTTTAGCTGTCCATCCTGTGGAACAGGGACTGGAGGAGTTCCCTGCTGTGCTTTTCCTTTACTGGGGGGTTTCTCCCCAAACACCCTGCAGTGGTTACAGCATTCCAGGTGCTGGGATGCCTTGCCCAGCTCCCGATGTTTCATCCCCCTCCACCTGGTGCCTGGCTGCATTCGTCTGGCTCCCGCTCCCAGGCACTGGGTTTTTTTCCACCTTTGTTGTTAGACTGAAGAGCCCTCTATTATCAATTTTTTTTTGTTCTCTGTGTAGGTATTTAAAGACTTTGATCAAGTCACCTCATCACCTTCCCTTTGTTAATCTGCAGAGACTGAACTCCTTGAGACTTTTGCAATGAGGCAGGAATTGTGCCTCTGTGTCCCTTGGCTCCTTTGAAATTCCCAGCCAGAGAGTCGAAGGTTGGGCACCTGAAAACGAGAGGGTACCTGGAGAACTTGCCCCATCAGGGCTCTGTGCTCCTCGCCTGCTTTTGCAGTGGGCTTTGACACTGTGTGAGCGACTGTCGGGAGGTTTCTGATCGCATCTTTCCTTTTTTCTCTCCTGATGGATAATAACTCCTTCTCAGAAGCAGATTTCCCAGGGAAACGCTGTGTCTTCTCTGAGTCCTCCCCCCTGAGTGTACTCTCTGCCCTGAGCCAGTGTCCCCATGCTGGGATCTGTGGGGTTTGTGTCCCGAGGAGCTGGGGAGTCGCCGCCTCTTCCCATCCTCCCCACATCCCGCCCTCCTCCTGCCCTTTCCCTCTCGGTACTGCCAGGAACCCCTGTCTGTGTTTGGAGAGGTGGGGAGAGCAGCACCTGGCAGTTGTTTCCCTGGAAGCTGTGCTTGGCTCTGGATGCTTTCGTGGATCAGTCCAGGAGGACTGGCTTTCATCTGGACCCGGCAGACCCCTGTGCACGGCGCTTTCGGGAGGTTGAACGGGCTGGCTCCAGGGAATTCTCCTGGGAGCCCACTAAAGCTGATCATCAAAGGTGTTTAGTCTTTGCAGGAAGCAGGATTGCTGAGAGACTAAACGATTCCAAGAGGATGTTTCACCTCAAAGAGGTCTGTTTTCCAGCCTGCCTCTGCATTTCAAACCCCTCGCTGCGCTGTGGGCCTGGCTTGGTCTCCAAAGGACCAAAGTGCAGCGTGCTGGATGGATTCCAGGCTGGCATTGCCTGGGCTGTGGCTCTGAGCTCCACAGCAGGGTGGTGCCTGTGCCAGCCCTGCGCTCTGCCCCTCGTCCCCAAGCCCCTGGCTGTGAGGATGCCTCTCCTTGGCTGCTGCTTGGTGCTGTGCTCACCCTCCCTCACACCCACGGGGCCTTCCTCCCTCAGCCTCCTCTCCCCAGCTGCCCTGGTGTAAAGAGTTGTCAGGATGGTGAGGATGGACGGGGCACACTGGGTCCTGATGAGATGATACAGCAACAATTCCATTTCATCTCGAATTTGACATTAAACTTTAATAGTCTCAAGGACAAGAAGCCAAGAGATATCAGATGTAATGAGATAAAGCAAAGTTTCTCTGACAGCAAATTTGATCACAAATGGGCTCTGAGATTGCTTCTTTGATATAAATGAAACATAATTCATCTTTCAGTGCCTTGAATGGGCTTTGAGGCCATGTGTAATAACAGTGTCGCCATTGCTGGCTCTGACAAGTGCCAGCGTGGCACTGGCAGGAAGAGCCCTGAGACACTGCTGTGCTCCTCCCTGGCCCTGGGTGGGACATGGAAGTGGCAGGAGCTGGTGAAGGGACAAGCAGCACTGCTCTGCTCCCCAGCACGGCGGGCAGAGGTGTTTCCGGCACACTCCTGGGAAACTGGGAGCTGCTGGTGTGTCTGGGCTGGGCTCCTGCACCCCAGAGGTTCCTGCAGTGCTGTTCTGCAGGGCTGGGGCAGCACTGGGGGCTGCTGGAGCTCTGGCAGCAGCCCTGCCTGCCCAGCTGTGGTTTTCCAGGACTGGAGGCATGCTGGGCACAGGGAGTTTTCTTTCCTGCCGTGTTGCTCTGGCTGCTGCAGGAGCCCACCAAGGCACGGTGTCTGCCCAAGGGTTCGCTCCTCACGTGGCTCTCTCAGCAGTTCAAACCCTCTGTTTGGGGGCTGGCCACCTCCACAGCCTGGGGCACAGCCTGGGTGTGCCTCTGCCTGCTCAGAGCTTGCCCTCCATCACGGGGACGTGGGCACGTGGGCACAGACGAATGGGCACGGATAAACAGACCTGCCACGTTTCTGTCCAGCAGCAGCAGTGAGTACTGAGCTCTGTGCTCTCAGGGGTTGTGTGAGCTTACTCCTGTCTGTAAGAACCCACCAGGTGAGCTCCTGTGCTGCATGCAGGGCTTTGCAGCCACCTTTCCAGCTCTGGACTCACCCAGGCACAGGGCAGGGCACAGCGTGGCCTTTCCTGGTGCCCCTTGGCATGACATTCACAGTGGTCCTTGTCCCCAGGGGCGCAGGGGACGATGAGGAGTGCAGGGCAGGATGAGGAAGTCTTTCTGCTGCAGTTGCAGACACGTCAAATATCTGTGGAGAAATGAACAGGCCCTTTTTGCATGATAAAGAAGCCTGAAAATCGAGGATGGCAGCTGCTTCATTTCCTGTTGGTTTTTTTTTTTCTAATTTTTATTATCATTAAATTGCTTCCAGTGACCTGTAATATTTTTGTACAGTGACAATTACAGCTCTTGGAGGATTAAACTGTGTTCACACACACACAGAGCCCGCTGGCTTCATCTAAAGGGCAGAGCCACGGCTCCCTGGTGCGAAGGCAGCCGCATGCCCATGGAATAACCCCTCTTCTGCCTGCCCTTCCCTGCAGGGCCTCCAGCAGGGCTGTGCTGAGGAGAATTCTCCCCTCATTGCTGCTCTCCTGGGCCAGGAGCACAGCAGCAGAGAGATCCAGCACGGCCGTGCAGGCAGAGATTCCTCATTCCAGCATCGAGCTGGGGTTGGGGCCGGCGGCTGATGGGGTCCTTCCTGCCTCCAGCTCCCGGTGAATATGAAAAGTCGAATTGATTCCCTCTAATAAATGAAGCAGTTGGATGTCTCATTTGTAACTTGACATCCACGCCGGCGCTTCAGCTGCTGCTGCTCACCCCTGGCTGGGAGATGCACTTATTAAGATGGTTTTCTGCAAAGCCAATCTATCTGCAATCGGGAAGGAGCTGCCGGCGCGGGCAGAGCGGGCCGGGGTGCCAGAGGGCACTGCGGGCTGTGCATGGCTGTTTTCTGCCAGAGATCAGCATCTTCCTCATCAGCATCACTGAGAGACACTCCCCAAGGGGCAGCAGCTCGGGGTGGTTGGTGCTGTCTGGGTGTGTCAGATTTGGTGAGGGGTGTCTGCTGCTGGGCTGGGCTGGGCTGGGCTGGGGGTGTTTGCAGCCTGTGTGGCTGCTGCACACACTGCAAGGTGCCAGGTGTTGCCTCGGTGCCCGTGTCCAGTGGATGTGATGGAGGCCACAAGCTCTGCCCTTCGGAGGGCACAGGGCTGGGGCTTGGTGGTGGCAGTGGCTGTGCCCACTCCCTTCCCCTCCCCTGGCTGCTGCCGCTCCTCCACAGGCTGAAAACGATCACAGTAAATCAGAAACCCTCCCCTGGCCTCGGCAAGGTGCTGGGAACTCTGGATAGGAGTTTATCCATCCTAAATAATAATGCACTGGAGCTGCCAGCTCCCCGCTGGCTCCATTTGCATGATGCTAAAAATCAATGACCCGGGCGACTCTTTGGTGCTGGAAAGGAGTGCAGAGGACTCGGAGCCAGACTGTCCAGGGACTCTGGGATGCTGGCAGCCATTAGCAGGGAGGAGGCCGGCACGGGCTGGCCGTGCCCTGGGTTTCACACCAATCTAACAAAGGGAGCTGGATGCTGCCAGTGCAGAGCTGGGGCTGATTAAATCTTTGTTTAAGAGCTCCAGAGCTCCATTACCTACATCAGGAGGGAGTTAATTAAACAGGGAAGGTGGGAGGTGGTGGCTGAGGGCATTTCCATGGAGGCACAGCTCGGGAGCAGCACGGACAATGTGCCAGACAGCAGCCAGCCCCCGGCACCACTGTCTGCTTGTGCCACTGCCAGCACTTCTGGGGGCAGCTGGAAAACTCCAGTGTGGTGCCACCTCCCCTCTGGCCCCTGCTTTTCCTTTCTTTCCCCTGAGGAATCTCTGGGAAATGGTATTTTTCCCAGGAATTCCAGTGGAGCTCCTGTCCAAGGCCAGAGCATCTGCTGCCTCTCCAGGCCTTTCATTTGTTTTTGGGATACTGAGCTGCCTGGAATTGGTTTCCACACCCCTGTCAGGAGTGGGAGGCTCCATGGCAGCCACCCCGCTGCTTCCATTCGGCTGTGCCAGGCCATAGATTGGATTCCTGTTTGCTTCATGGAAGATCCCTGGTGATATCAATTAGATATGTCAGAGGGACCCGGGGGAATGTTTCTTCTGTTATTTATTTATTGGTGTCGGAGCCATTGCCGGCTCCCAGAGCGAGACACATAATGTCTCTAGCCTTTCTTCACTCACACTCCCTCTCCTGCTTTTTATGGCTCCTAAGAAAGCCCAGCAAAGGTTATTTCCAGAGGGGAGAGGCTGCTGTGGGGCTGGTACCCTGCCGTGCTGGATGGAGCATCCCTGCTGGCAGTGCCTCGTGCTCACCCTCCCTGAGCCAGAGCAGGGATGAACTGTGCCACCTTTGCCCTCACTGCACTCTTCCAAGAGCCTCACAATTCCCTCTCCAGCACAGCTGCCAGCTCAGGGTGTCCAGGACAGCCCTGGCATGGGGCAGAGCCACCCTCAGCCCTGGCAGACCCTGAGTGCCCCCAGCTCCTGCTGCAGGTGCCAGCAAGAGGCACCAGAGCAAATGTAACGTGAGAAAGAGGTGCTAATAACTAAAATCTGTCGGGGCTGGAGGCAGAGAGAGGTGGGGGGGATGGAAGGAGCCTTGGTGGTTCCTGGGTACTTCCACTGAGCAGGTGCTTCACTGTGGTGCTGCAGCCCTGGCCAGGTGCAGGGACAGGGAAATGTCACTTCTTGGTGTCAGATTCTGTGTGGCACCTTGGGGCAGCCTGTCCAGGTCCCTTCTCTACTACTGGGGGATTAGCAAGGTGAGGACTGGCTTAAGAAGAAAAGGTTTAACAAGCCTGAAATGTTTATCTTTGAAGCCCTCAGGGAGAGATACTTGTGCCCAGGGTCTGCAGAGCTGCTGCCTGCGCACCCAAATCCCAATAAACTCCCCAAAAGGTGAGTCCTCCCGCTTTAGATGAAGCTGCTGGATTTTGCTCCGTGCTGTGGGAGTGTCCCTCCGAGTTCTGTGGACCCTGCATCCCGGCTGCTCTGCAGGGCCCGTTAATCTGCTGGGATAAAATATAAAACACCGCTGGCTCCTGTCATCATCCATCTCCTCTTCCCCCCGAGGTCAAGTGGGGCCCTCCCGTCCATCCCAATGAGCAGGGCAGCCCATAAAACATGTTTTATGAGCAGTGCCTGAGGAATCCCTCCCCTGAGGCATGTGCTGTGAATAGCTCCTCTCCATCCCCTCGAGCAGATTTCCTTGGGGCTCTGGGCTGTTTATTCCAAAGAAATGGGGTTTCTTAGGAGGGGTCACTGCGCATGGACCAGTGCTTTAATTCTACATATGAGAGGCTGGGGATGCTCCTGTGTCACCCCCACTGTGTTGCCCATCAGGACTGGGGGGTCCTGCCCCTGGCACCCCCGGCTGCCAGGCTGTGAGTGAATCACTGCACCCGATCTGGGAGCTGCCCAGGATCAACGCCCCTCCCTCCGTCCCTCGGAGTGAGTCCCATTTGGATGTTAATGCCTCCAAGATGAAACCTGGCTGATTAAACTTTAGACTTGCAAATGGGTTTGGTAAATAGACGTTGGGAAAGGCGGGATGGAGCTGCTGCCTCATCGCAGATACGGCAAATAGCAGCACTTCGTGATTAGGTGTGAGATTCACTCTCGAAAAATGGGAGTCTCCAGGGGCTCTTTTCTGGTGAGAAATCCTTTAAGTACATAAATTTATGGCAGTTTTTATTTCCACAAACAAAAAGAGGTCCCAGGCTGTTGTGGGTGGCTGAATGAGCAATAAGAGAATGAGGAGTTGGAATGAATGAGGAGCTGGAATGGATGGGAGCCCTGGCTGGGGGCCTGGGTGAGGTGCTGGCCACTCACATCCCACCCCAGCACTGGGGGCAGTGGGACAAGGGGTCACAAGGCTCAGGGAAAGGCGGGCGTTGTGGGAAATGCCTCTGAGGCCGGGATTAATCCATCCTTGACTGCACCCTGCGGCTGCTGCTGCAGGGAATGCAGGAATTACAGGGCGGGATGGAGCCTTCTGTTCCTGGGGAAGCACTTGAGCATCATCGTCTGTGGGTGGGAAGGCGGAGGCAGGGAGCAGAGATGCAGCTTGGCAGAGAAATCCTTCCCTCCTGCCGGCCCTGGCAGCAGCCTCCGTCTCAGTTGCAGCCGAGGATGGATTATTCCAGCTTGGCACACGGGTTTCTTTTCTTTTCCCTATGAAAAAGCAAGGCTGGATTTGAAACACCTTTAAAAATGCAGATAGTGGGGCAAACCGCCGTGACCCCTGCGCACGATACAGAGCAGGACTTTAATGAGAGCCTTGCATTCATTCTTATCTGGAGCACTGGGAAATAGCAGGAAAGCAGACAAAGGGAAGTGGGGAAGCTGGACCCGGGGTTTAGCACATATTAAACCATTTGTCTTTCGCTTCCCTGCTGAGCAAGAGCACATGGGGCTGCTGCAGCCCCAAAATCTGGGGAGAAAGCCAGCAGAGGCAGGCGGGGTGTGAGGGGAGAGGGCTGCTGAGCTGCACAGCAGAGCCCCTGTGCTTCCCTTGAGCTGCTTAGCTCTGGGGCAGAATCTTCCCAACCTAGTGGGATTTTTGCTTTACACTGCTCTTGAAGGTTCTTTGCTTGGCACCTCTGCCTCACTGTCTCTCTGACCCCCGACACGTCCTGCCTGAGAGGAGGGTGTAGCCAGGAGGGGAGCAGTCTCTTCTCCCAGGTAACAAGAGAAGTCACTTCTCCCGGGTAACACAAGAGGAAACGGCCTCAGGTTGTGCCAGGGGAAGTTTAGATTGGATATTGGGTCCTATTTCATCACTGAAATTGTGGTCCAGCGCTGGAGGGATTTAAAACTCATGTAGATGTGGCACTTGGGGACATGGTTTAGTGGTGGCCTTAGCAGTGCTGGGTTGGGCTTTTCCACCCTGAACAATTCTATGATGTCTCTCCCCAAGCCATGGCTCTGCTGAGCATTCCCTGGGATTGGATTCCAGGGCTTCACGTCCTGGCCTGCCCTTCTGCTGGGGAGCTGTGCACATCCATGGAGAGCCACAGCTCTGATTTACCTGCCCGAGATCTCCATTGCTTTCCTCGTTCTGGATACTGAAACATTCATCATCCATTCATTACAGAGCAGTCTGCAAATTATCCTGGCTCTGAGCAAACACGGCTGCACTCACTGGGGGTCAGCAGGGACTGGTATTTCCTGTGCCCACTGCAGCTCTCAGGGAGGAGCTGGTGCTGAATCCTCATCCGTGGAGGGATGTCCCACCCGAATTTGTGCGGTGCATGAGGCGGGAACAGCTTGAGATGGGGCTGGTTTGGTGAGTGCTGGGTGTGGAGAGCACCTGCAAATCCACGCATGTGGGAGGGTTGTAGGCACGGATGAACTGAGGCTCCTGGCAGAATTCCCCAGAGGAAGGGATGGAGCCGGTGGGGTGCTGGCTCCTGGCTGAGGCACCGTGCCAGGCAGCACCGCAGCCCCTGCCCGCCATCCTCATGGGCACAGCCTGGGCTTGGCTTGACAGCATTCCTGGGAAGGTATTTTAAATAATACATGAAGTTTCCGTGCAGTTCAAGGCTGGCGCGCTCGTTTACCAGCAGCTGCGATGTGTTACCGTCTGATAAACACGGCTGTTGTATATTATGTATATCGCATCCCGGTGCCAGATTCGCGGGGAGGTGGCTCCGGTCACACAGCTGGGCTGTTTGCTGTGCATGAGGATGAGGCTGCGGAGCATCCCCGATGTAAACACTGCCGGGAAGCTCCGCTCGGAGCCGCCCCGCCGTGTAGTGAAAGAGAGTCTAATCGCTACATCTAATTACTGAGACGGGGAAATCGATACGGAAGATTTCCAAGTGTCTTAAAATATCCTGAATTCCCTCCCTTTCAGGCGGCTGCTGGCTGGCTGCGGCGGAGCTCTGCAGTGTGAGGGTGATGAGGCTTCAGGCTGCGGGGCTTGACCGGGTGTGGGAGAGCAGGACTGGGGATGAATGGAGGCTTGGCAGCCTCTGGGCCGCGGGCAGCGCTGGCAGAGACATGGATGGAGCTGGCACAGTGGGCTGGAGAGCGCCTGGATCTCTGCTTTTGGAGGCAAAGCTCTCAGGCTGGGGCCTCAGCTCCTTCGGTGGGAATCTCTCGGCTAGAGCAGACACAGGGAGCAGAGGGCGCCCATCCAGGCTGGATGGGGATGGGGACAAGGAGGAGGAAGCTGTGTCGGGTTTGTTTTTGTCTCAAGCTTTTCAGAACACAGGAACAAACATTTCCTACATCCCACAGTGAATACCCGGGGCTCAGATTTAATCTCCCATTTATTCACATGCTGATGAGGCCCTGAGCATCCCTTTCCAGGAGCTGTTGTTTGAGCTTCCCCAAGCCCTTTCTCAGCCAGAAAAGCTTGTAGAGGTTACAAGTGGCCTTGGCTGCCTTCCTGCCCAAGCAGCAAGGACGTGGGCCCGGGAGCAGGGGGGGTCAGTGCCCCCCACATCCCATCCCCATCGCTCCCGTGCTCCTCGTTCGTGCGCTGTGGGGGAAGCGAGCCAGCCCATTAATGAGATGAGCTCGGGCTCTTCCCTTGCTCGGCAGCTAATTGAGGTGTGCGAGCTGCTCTCCTGTTCGGCAATCACCAGGAGTTTGTCTGAATCCATCGCGGAGCAGCCGCCGGATCAAAGGGCCGGGCTCTCCAGCCTGCCATGCCCGGGCTGCTGACACTGCCTGCTGCCACTTCCCTGAGTGACTGCTTGACAGAATAAATCTGTGGGAGAAGGAGGCAGTTCTGATCTGCTGTCATCTTCCCCAAATGCTCCTGATGCATTTTCTTTCCTCATTACACATGAGATGTCAAGTCCTCACCTGCGAGAGTGCAACTCGACATCTCCCCTGCACGTCCGCCTCCCCCCGAAGGCTCCTGGCTGACAGGGTCTCTGTGGAGGTGGCTGCCGAGGGACCTGCCCCCACCTTCCCGGTGCTGTTCCCTCAGCCTGGCACCTTTCAGAGCGGCTCCTGACCCGTGCTGTGCCCCTCTGCCCCCCATGGATGACAGTGCCCAGCCTCTTGCGGGTCCCTTCAGCCAGAAGCCGGGTTGTTGGCTGGCTCACCCTCCCCTGTTTTGGGCTGAGCCTCTTTGGTGCCTGCAGGAGCAGGCACAGCCCTGTCCCTGGGGTTGGTGTCCTGGTTGAAGGTCCAGGAGCCTCGAGCCCTCGTGGGAGCGAGCCAGGGCTCAGGGAAGGGCGGCAGAGCCAGTTCACCTCCAGCCCGCCTTTGCGAAGGAGAAGGAGCAATTAGCAGTCTGATAGCAAGATTAATAGCAGATGCTCATAATTAACTCACTATGCATGTAAGCAGCTATTGTCTCCATTTTACCCTGTGTGGATTGATATTCAGGAGTGACTCATTACAGAGACAGAACCGATTTTGCCTGCGGAGCGCAGCCACCAGAATGGAAATTGCAATTAGAGTTGGCTGTGTCCCTGCCAAAAGCTTGAGGAGCAGGCTCTGGGGTGGGACAGGCCCTCCCTGCCTGCCCTGGGGGGCTGCCCTGGGCCCCCCGAGCAGTGTCCAGGGCCGGGTGCTCCCCCTGCTCCCAGCTCATCCCAAAGGTTGATGGCTCGATGGCTCTGGAGCTGCCGGGCTGGCCCAGCCCGCTGCTGAACGGAGAGATGAAAAATGGCTGGAGAAGCTGGAGAGTGGCCAAAACCTGCCGAGAGTTGCAAAGGGAAGCAGAACAAAGCGAGGTCAAACGCTGCGGTGCTCTCCAAGCCAGAAAAGCGTTGTTTTTCTCCTAGAAATGCCATCCAGACTGGCCCTTCCCCTGCTGGTGTGTCACGTACCCTGTGGCAGCAGCGACGGGGACTCTGCAGCGTGTGACCCTGCAAGAAGGGCTTTGTGTGTCTGTTAAAGGATGCAAGAGCAGCTTCCCCGTGCCTGGTGCTGGCTTTGGGGGCAGGAACACTCTGGGGTACATGCTCTGTCCCTGCCTGGCCCCTGTGAAATGCCCCAGCCCCACTGGCGTTCCAGCACATGGATCCCATCAGGGCCCTTCAGCACATCCCTCTCAGTTCCTGAAGAGCCGAGTGCCAGCCAGGACATCCATGTCTGACTGGAGGCATCCACTGATCCCAGGAACCTCGCCCAGTCCTGGCAGGAGCTGTGAGCTCCGGGGCACGGCCCCGTGAAGCTGTGTCTGTGTTCAGTGCTGAGCTGCAGGGTCTAGCCCAGCTCCTTTGGACATCCTGTAATTGCCTGTGTCAATTCGCTTCCCTGGAACAGCTTCTCTGAGGACGGCCCTCCCTGGGGAGCTGCTGCTGCAGTCTATCTTTTGTGTGGTTTTTTCCCTCCCTGCTCACCATCACCTCGCAAAAGTGAGATTGAGGCAGGAAAGGTTTATTTGTGTAAGCCTCTGAAGTATTCTCACTTTACAGACACGAGCTGCCACAGCAGCAGCTCCGTCCCTTGGCCCAGCACTCGGGGACAGGGATGGGGGTCCTGCACAAGGGGATTTGGTGAGGGACCTCGGGGGGCATTGTTTTAACACTGACACCAAAATAACCATTCAGGGCTTTTGGAGAAACGCTGTGCTGTGTTAGAAACCCATCGCCTGTGTCTAGGAGCAACTGAGTTTTGCTGGAGAGATGGGATGGAGCTGGAGGGATGGGTCCCAGGAGCAGCACTGCCCATGGGGAAGGAGGGGAGGGATCCCTGTCCATGCTGGAAATGCTGCAGTGGATCCATGTGACATTGTTGTGGATCTCATGGCACTTGGTGTGTTCTTGACACTTCAGATTTGATATGAAACAATAAACTGGTGGGGAGCCTTTGTGGCAGGAAGCATTGCTGCATTGCCAGCCTCCACCTTGGTCCCCTGAGTGTGGGATGCAGGGCTCAGCTGCCTCGGCAAGGAGAGGATGAATCTTTCCCCGAGCCTCTCCTGCTCCCCTTTCACAGCAAAACGACCCCAACTCCCCCTCCAGATCCCCCTCCTGTTGTCCCCACACGGACTGAAGGACACAGGGGAGCTGGAATCACAGACCCTGGGCACAGGGGAGCTGGAATCACAGACCCCGGGCACAGGGGAGCTGGAATCACAGACCCCGAGCACAGGGGAGCTGGAATCACAGACCCCGGGCACAGGGGAGCTGGAATCATGCTGGAATCACGCAGCACCGCCTGCCAGCCCGTTGTGCCATTTGCGTAATCCCTGCCCCCGGCAGCCCGGCTGGCTGGTGCAGCCCCGGAGGGATCAGCCCTTTTTGGCTAATGTCATCTGCACGTGTCATTAGGCAGCCACGGTTGCCATCTGGGCTCTGCCTTCTCGCAGCCCCGTGCCCAGGCAGGGGCAGCGCTGGGTGGGGATCACAGCCCGTGTTTTTAGGGATGGCACAGGCATTGCTGTCGCAATCAGCTGCGGGGGGCCGGGGGAAGCCTCTGCAGCCCTGGCCTGGACGGGGCTCCCTGGCTGGGAATGCTGCAGGTCTGTGCCCGGGCAGGGCGACGGGCAGGAGAGCAGGAGCAGCTCCACAGCTGCTCATTTCCGTGGGGCTGGGGTGCCAGGCTGGGGTGCCAGGCTGGCAGGGAAGGAGCTCGCTGTGCTGAGCCTCCAGCTCTTTGCTCCTGCATCTCCTCCCTGGCTGGCGCTGCCTCGGAACAGACCGCGAAGGCGCGGGCATATGGTAATGCATATTTAACTGGTATTTACATTCAACAGTGTCTCTCTGCAGCTCTGTTTTCCTTCCCAAATGCTCTAATTCCTCCCGGCTCCCAGCTGGGGAGGCCGGGGAAAGGCGGGCGCCCTTGGCAGGGTTGAGGGGCTGCGCTGGGCGGGTGCTGCCTGCAGGCTCCTGCTTGGTGTCTCCTCCACTGGGGCAGCTTTTCTGTCTGGGAGCCAGAGGGCAGAGATCCCAGTCCTAGGCTGGGAGCTCAAACTGTGCTCTGAAGGGAGAGGAAACCCTCCAGAAAGCTGCTTTTTGGGGTAAAACCCTCGATGTTTCCAGGAAAGGTGTGGGAGAAGGTTGTGCTTGTGCCTGCAGAGAGGCAGGTTGGATGTGCTGGCTGTCCTGCCCCAGCCTGGCTTCCCCCTGGCTCCCGCCCACCCCTGCCCCGTGGGAGAGCATCCTGCTGTGCCAGGAGAACGCTCCCTGCTTGGCGCAGCTCTGGCACAGGGAGAGCTGGACATGTCCTGGTGTCTCTCTCCAGCACTTTTACCAATGGCTGGGAAATGTGAAAACCAATTAAGAACAGAGGGGAACTGTTAAGGCAAAAAACCAAATAGCTCCTGTTCCAATTGACTTTGCTCCTTAATCCTGGTGCTCGGGAGCTATCGTTATTCCAAACATACCAGCATAATAATTAAACATAATTACTTGTAGGTTCTGGGCCGGTGACTATCTATACTGAACGCTCCTAATGAAATTTCTATTAAGCACACACTGACTGGTTAATAAATAATAACAAGGCCTTAGTGTCTGGTCAGGGAAGGGCCCTGGTGTGTCCAGGTGGGGAGAGGCTGGGAGCAGAGGGGTGTGGAGCAGCATTCCCCTGTTCCATTCCTGTGCCATCTCTGGAGAGCTGCCGGAGGTGTAGGAGCCCTGAATGCCCTGCAGGGCCTGGCTGCCCCATCCTCACCAGCCGTGGGGGTCCTCACCAGCTCCTGGCCCTTAAAATGCAGCCTGGGGTGACCTGTGAAAGGCCCTTCAGGGTTTTCAGTCTCTCTGTATTGATGTAAAAAGCAAACGTTGGGTAATGAGGACGTTGTTGGAGCTCCAGAGAGAGAAATCACCTGTTCAGCTCAGAACATTTTCCTTGAGAATTAATCCTAATTTAGGATCCAATTATAAACATAGAGGGTAATATAATGGCCTGAAACATTAGTCAAGGCAAATTCTATAATTGATGAGTGCTAATGTGAAACAGTTGGAAAATGAGGACGCATTTTGTTTTTAAATCCTCCCTCCTCCCCCTCCTCTGAGATATCCTCTGCTTTGGGAGCCGGAGCACTTCAAGAGAACAAAGACCCTTTGAAAGCTCCTTTTTTTTCCCCCTTTCAATGCTTATCTGAAAGGACATCTCTCTCCCCTTAGTTGCTGTAATCATAAAAGCACAGGTGACAAACTGCTTCGTACCAGGCATCATCAATTCCAAGTTGGGGATTTTATAAACACGTTTGTGTCTGTGTGTGTATGTACACACAGCAAAGGCAGCAGCAGCACCGCGGCTCTGTGCCAGCAGATGATTCCTATCAGCCCACCCGGGGAAAGCCAGCCAACAAACTTTTAAGGGACAACTTTAATCTCAGCCTCCCCTGCGGTGGCGATGCTGCTGCGGTGTTCCCTGGGCAGGGACAGGGTGCCTGGGATCCACTGGGTCACTGGAGACCTCTCTGCCCTCATGGTGCTGACAGTGATGCTTTACAAACATTCCGCAGGCAAGTTTTGCTGCGTTTGTAAATACTTTCATCCGTGTTGTGCTTTGTCACTGTGGGAAAGGAAGATAAATGGAATGTCAGGGCTCAGAGGCACCCCACACAATGTCCCCGGGCAGCCAAGGGACGTAGTTCTGAGTTTCATCAGTCTTATCCTGATTTTTCCCCCTGTCCAGCTCACTCCAACACAGCTCAGAGTTTGCTTGGCTCAAGGGCTTTGCTGTGATCACAGCCACAGGTAAACGAGGGCTGCAAACCCCCCTCATGGACACTGCCCACGAGTAAAACTGGCAAAACACCTGTGAAAGACACTCTGCTCGTGATGGATCTGCAATCCGTGTGTTTAGGGGAAAGGAAGCAATGCACCCACCCCCAGGTCTGGGAATCCCTTCCCTCCTCCCAGCTGGGAGTGAGAAGCGGCTCTTAAAGACCAAACCCAGCTCGGATCCTGAGGCTGCTGCTGGAGCCGCTGCTCCTGGGGAGATTCCTGCCACCCCCTGCCCGCACTGGGGGTGGGACCCTCGTGTCCAGCATCCTCCTGCTCCTCGGGCAGCATCCCCCGAGGCTGGGCAGGATCTTCCGAGGCTGAGCATCCCGGGGGCTGGGCAGCATCTCCCGGGGCTGGGCAGCATCTCCCGGGGCTGGGCAGCATCTCCCGGGGCTGGGCAGCATCCCGGGGGCTGGGCAGCATCTCCCGGGGCTGAGCAGCATCCCCCGGGGCTGGGCAGCATCTCCCGGGGCTGGGCAGCTGCTGATGCCTTGCCCGGCTGGTTTCCAAGGTGACAATCTCCTTCCGCAGCCTTTGAACTCCGAGGTGATTTCTTGTCTCTGAACAGCACCTCGGACCCGCCGGCGTTTCCCTGCGCTGTGCCAAGATGGCTCTGCTGCCCGGGCTGTGCTCCTCTGTCTGATCCACAAAGTGTTTGGGACAGATAAGGCTGGCTCGGGTTGTCACAGGCTCGGAGAAATAAATACTTGTCTCTCTAACCAACGTGCTCAGCCTTGTTGAGAAACTTCCTGGATTTTCCCACCTGGTGTTTTCCTCCTCCAGCTCAGCCCCGGGTGGGCAGAGGTGAAAGTGGAATGAAATAAATTCCCTTGGTGGGTGGGGGGCTCTGGGAATGGGTGGGGGGGCTCTTGGCAGTGGTGGGTGGATCGGAAAGGCAGTGGAATGGCACGGGATGGAATCAAGGTGAGCACCCCGAAGGCTCAGGGGGACAATGGGGCAATGGGGAAGCTGGTGCTGGTCCGGGGGGTGCAGGGCAGAGCTCTGCCCCTCGCTCCAGCACTCACAGTCACCTTCCCTCAGGCTTTTATCTTTTGTGAATAGTAAAAAGCAAAGGGAAAGGGAAAAGAGAAAAGCCTGAGGAGGTTGAAAGTCATCCTTTGAGGACAATTTTATTGTTGCTTTGCCGTCTGAGTGCCTGAATCCCCTCACAATCCAGTGCCAAGCAAACACCTGAGCTGTGTGAGCTCACGTAGCTTTGATGCCAAGCACAAGTGGAGTAGCACACCTGGCCCGATGTGTGCCTTGTCCCAGAGCTGCCTCCACAGCCCTTGGATTTCTGGCATTGCTATTTCAGCTTTTTCTGCCACACTTCCCCTGCAGGTGGGTGCCCGGGGGCTGCTCAGCCTCCACATCCACAGCGGGGGAACAGGGAATTGTGCCCCATTCCCTGTTCTCTCCCATCTCTGCCTTTCCTGGACTGATGATGATGCATCCCAACCAGAGGGAGTTTGCCTGGAGCAGAGGGGTGTGATCACACATAATCCAGCGGCTTCTGCATTCCTTGGTTCAAGGACAGGTCTCAGCGTTCTTTTACTTCTCTGCCTTTTCGTGTCCATCTATCAGGGATTTTGTAATTCGGTGGCTCCCAGGGCACGTGGGTGCTCTCAGGGACTGTCTGCCTGTGCTGCCCATCCTCTCTGGGGCTGGAGGGCACAGTGCTTGTCCGGGAGACTGTGGTGCCAGGCGCTGAGAGAGTCAAACTCTAAATCCCTCCTGTTCTGGGGATCTTCAGCTCCCATTTGAGGGAGGGCACGGACACCCTCTGTGCCAGGGCATCCCCTGAACCATCCAGCCCTGTGTGTCCTGCCCACACCTGCCTCTGTACCCGAACGGAGGGGACTCCAAATCAGCTCCCCTGAGGTTTGCAGCCCTTCCCTGCACCAAGGGAGGCTCAGCAGGCTCAGAAAACCTCACCTGCTTTCCCCTGCACGTTCCCCGGGCAGCCCCCGGTGTGCAGCACCGGAGCATTCCGCAGCGAGAGGAGCTCTTGGCTCCGGCTCAGGGCGTCAAGAGCCTCAGCTAATCCAGGGATGTATCCAAACAGACTGCCCGAGGCGCCAGCCAGCCCCGTGCTGCGGATCTGCCATTTCAGCTCCGTGCTTCTGCTACTCCAGCCTCAGTGAGATGCTGGCCAAAAGCACGGCTGTGTGGGTGGATGCTCAGAAAATCCCCCTTTGGAGCCCCGTGGAGCTCGGAGGAGGGAAGGGGATGCAGGAGGGGTCAGGCAGGGCTCAGGTAAGTGATGCTGGTGCCAGGTGAAGCTGCCTGTGCTGCGGGGAATCCTTGCAGCACACGGGCATTGCTGTGGTGTCAACACCTCCCCTTCCCCCTCTGTGACATCCCTTTGTGAGACGGCTTCAAACAGCCTCTCCCCCTTCCCCTCCTCTAGGAAGGTGTATATGAAACTTTAATTACAGTAGCAGTGTTTAAAGGAGTGGTTACACCTGCTGAACAGACAGCACTCACAGGAGCACACAGGGAACCATCGGGGTGACAGAACTTTGCCAGCACGATCCCGGTGTGTCAGCTCCCCCTGCATCCCATCTGTGAGGGAGATCAGGCCATGCCCTCTGATAAAAGTGTAAATGGGGTGCTCAGACAAGTCAGATGGGATTTATCCCTCTGTAGCAAAGTGTCCTGGCACAGCTGCCAATAATCCTGCAGATGACTAAACCCTGCTCCAGAGTGAGCATCACCCTGCTCTGTGCTGGGGACAGGGCAGGGGATGAACCAATGCTGGATTTGATTCCTGCTCCAAGAGCACAAGCCTGTGCTTCCAGGGGCTGGGCTTTGGGGTGTTCTCACGTGCTGGTTCCCCTCTCCCTGTTTCCCCTGCATCACCAGACCCCAGGGTGGAGGCTGGGGCCTCCTGCCTGGCTCTGGCAGCTGTTCGTTTGTGAATAGGAGGATTCTGCACACCAGGAGATCAAGGCATGAGTGACTGGCCCAAAGTGATTTGGGGAGCTGGTGGTGGCCAGGGCCGTGTGTGCCTCTCCCGTGGCTGGTGCCTGGGCACAGTGAGCCCTGGAATGGCTGGCAGGGCTGGCACCAGCCTCGGCATTGTGGTGCACAAAGTGACATCTGAGGACAATGTGGCAACTTATTGCTGAGCAGAGGAGAATAAATCTGCAGCGCTGGGGTGGAGGCACAGTGCTGTAAAGCAAAGAGCCAATATAACAGTCTACATAACACCATTAGTCTGGGAGCAAGGCAGTTGATATAGAAGGAGAGATGGCATGAGCCAACAGGTCCCCACTTTATTTTTTTCCCCGTGTTTAATACAGTGTTCTGGAGCTGCTCTCTATGCTCAGCGTGTTTTATTGTTTTGCTCACCCTGAAAGAGGAACTGCTGGGGCTTTGATAAATGGATGGGAGTGCCGAGCTGGCTGTCGCTGCAGTTTCTGTGGGTGTTCCGACCCACAGGGCTGGTCCCTGGGCATCCCCTTGTCTCCTGGCCTCTTCCTTCTGCTCTTCTGTCCAGTGCTCACCCTGAACTCTCTTGGCACCCAGGATGGCATTTGGAGCCTGCCCAGAACTCTGAGTTAATTCAGTTACAGATTTTGCAGATGAAAGGGAGCTGGGGGACTGAGGAGGGGAACAGGGGCAGCAGAAACATCCACTTCCCTGGAAGGGACATGGAGCCCGGATTATCTTCCCTGGAAGGGACATGGAGCTCTGACCTTCCCTGGAAGGGACAGGGAGCCTGGATTATCTTCCCTCAGTGCTGGAGCCCCAGGCTGGATCCATCTGGATACCCTTGGCTCAGTGTTCCCATCAGTTCCTCGCCCCTCCGAAGTGCCCGGCAGACACTGCTGGAATCTGAAGGATACTGAGGGATCCTGGGCTATCCCTGGGCTCTCCCCTGCTCCTGCCTGCCTTGGTGTGGGGGTCTGACCCCTGCGATGCATCTGGGCTCAGCCAGGGCTTCAGTGTGACCATAGCACAGAGCCAGCAGGAATGGGAAGGTTTCAGAAGTGGCTGAACAAGCCCGGCAAGAAGGAGCCGGGGAAAGGCGCTACCGACTGAGAAAGCAATTTTGGAAGACAAATGTAATCTGCGGATCTGAATATCCACAAGTGAAATAGGGGGGAAGATAAAAGGAGCAAGAAGTCAGGGAATCCAAGCAGCGGCGGGCGCACTTCAAAGGGGAAGGGAGCTGGCTTATGGATTTACCGCCAGTCGCGGCTGTGCCGGTGCGGAGCAGGGAGCCAGCATGGGAGAGAGCCGGGCACGCACAGGAAAGGGAATTTTAAAAGCAAAATTTCAGACGCCTGCTTCCCCCTGGGTGAAATTACACAGAGAAATATTCTGGCAAAATACGAAAGGGGCTGAGATGAAAGCAGAGCCCAGAATACACATTGCAAATGGCATCTGTCCGGGAGGGACAGCAGAGCTGTGGCCGAGGGGGGGCTGCGCTCTGGGGGCCACAGCCTGCATTTCCAGAGCTGGCTGGAGCTGTGCAGGCCCGGGGGGGCAATCACTTGTGCTCAGGTGCTGTGGTGAGCTGATAACTGCCCCTCAGACCCCTCCAGCTTCTCCTGGGGCTCTCAGGGTATTGATTAGAGCTGGACAAACCCCACAGAATGGTCTGGGGGTGCTCATGTGAATCCGGGGTGCAGGAGGATTTGCTGGTCTCCAGCTGGCTGGGCCATGACACAGTGCCAGGGAATTGAACCCTCCTGGCTGCCCGGGGCATGGGCGGGGTGGGGCTGGCAATGCCCTGCCTGATGCCCAAGCTGAGGTGGGGAAAAGCTCTCTGGAGTGTTACCTGCCCATGTGAGTGCCCAGGTGAGGGAGGGCTTGGAGCAGAAAAGCCAGGAGCGGGTGGAGAGCAGGAACAAAGGCACCCCCGTGGCTCGGGAAAGGTTGCCTTTGCTTGCGGCTGAAAGCGCCGGGCAATAATAATCAAGATTTATCACTTGGCAATCACCATAGCAACATCAAAACACAAGTGGGAGAGAGATGCTCCCCGGGGGGCTCCCTGCATCTCCTCCTGCTGCTGCTCAGCCCCAAGCAGGTGGAAGCAGAGCCTGGGAAGGGAAGCTGGGGTTGGTGGTGGGGGAAGGAGCTCTCCCAGCCGCCATTGAGCCCTGTCTTGCAGCAGGAATCTCGGGACAAGGGTTATTCCCTGCACCACCAGATCCAGGGTGCCTGCTCCACTCCCATTTGTGCTGGCTGATCCTTGGGACACTGCTGTCCCTTGCCACCTCCTTTTCAGGTGCCAGGCAACTGCTGGGTGCAAACAGTGTGTGGAAAGAAGAAAACACTGCATTTCCTCCACTGGTGTTGGTGGCTCCTTGTGCTGCTCCAGAGGGGGAGCAGGCTCCTTCCTGGCGCTGGGACTGGCACCAGCACTGTCCTGCTGCCCCTGGGCAGCTCTGAAGCGAGGAGTGCTCGCCTTGCTGGCACCATCTCCAGCCCTGTCTCTGCTACCAGAGCTGCTAAGCCTCCATAAATATGCTTTTATTAATCAAGCAGTGTTTGTTTAGCATAAACCAACTCCCCTGCTAAATGGCTGCAGGAGCAGCACGTGGTTCACAGCCATGACTCAGGGCTGCCAGTGCCGCTCCACAGGGCTGGGAGGGCATCATCCGTCTCTGCTCCTCACTGCCAGCTGCCTCTGGAGCGCTGGGCACAGCAGGCTGGCTCCATCCCAGCTGCTCCCTTCGGGTCTGGGTGCTGGGGGAGGCTCGTCAGGCCTGTGCTCCTTCCCTGGGGATGTGCTGAGAGTGGGATCCATGCCGTGAGCACATTCCTGCTGGTGTGAAGGTGGTGACCCAACCCCCAACAGGGACCACTGGCATCCCCTCTGGTCCCTAAAGAGCACAGCTGCAGCTGGCCAGACAGACCCTGAGCCTGGGGGTCCCTGCACAGGAGGGAACAGCCATGGCCAGGCCCCTTCTCCGAGGAGAACACAGGAGAGAGGGACCCTGTGCAGGGATTGCTGCCTCTGCCCTGTTTGGGAGCTTCTGGAGAGATTGGAACAGGGGAAAAAGCAGCTTCTGCCTTTGAAGGGGCAGCCAGGCAATATCTGCTGGGAGAGGAGCTGCAGGCTGCCGGCTCCTCTGCCTGCTGATCCAGTGCCAGGATGCAGGGGCTGAAGCAGCCTGTGGAGTTAGCAAAATCCTTTATTTTACATTTGATATCTTGTTCAGATCAATAAGGATTCCTTGAGCAATTCGGGGGCTTGTAGTCTCCTGATTAGCTGTCCCTTTATCCAGCTAGATTTTTCTTATCTAGAGTAATTGTTGTTGCAGAGAACATCTACGGCTGCAACATGACCTTACCGGCAAGGGTACGGCTCCCCGAGAAATACAGCTCCCCACGCCGGGCCCTCCCTGCCAGCCCCTCCGCCTTATCTCCCTATAAATTGTTGCTGCAAGCTTTTGTTGCCTTCCCAAGGTGAGCCGGGGCGATCCGGAAGGCAAATAAATAAATCTCCATTGCTGAAAGGCCCCGGCAGTGGCCGTGGGGAGGAGGAGGAGCAGGAGCAGGAGGAGGAGGAGGAGGAATGTTTGCTGGTGTCCTGCAGGCTCTCTCCAGCAGGTCTCCTGCCCCATGGACTTTGACAGGAGTTTTTTATTAACCGCTGTGGCTCCTCCATCTATTCCCAGCCCCGGCATCTTCGGTGGGTTTGTGCTGCAGCATCAGATTGGAAATAAATTGATGGCAAGAATAAAACCCCTCTCCAGACGGGAGGGTGATGAATGAGGGAGGAGAAGGGGATGCAGGGAGGTTGCTCTTTTCTTGAGTTGCTGTTGAACATCTTGGTTTTGTCTTTGGTGGTGCTCCCAGGGATGCTCCTGGATGCTTGGCACTGCCCTTTGCCAGAGGGGGAATGTGATGCCTTGGGTCTTCCACTGGGATTTCATCTCTCCCTTCTGATGGGATCTCTCGTTTTCCCTGAATAGTTAATGGAGACTAATGCAGGGCTGACACTAAAGGAGAGCTCGACACCAGCCCCTCAAATGCCACCTGACACCGGCAATTCCTGGGAAACAAACAACTCCATTAAATTCCCTGCATGCTCCGGAGCTGTCTCCATGGAGCACCTGCCTGCTGCTCCTCTTTGTCTGAGCTGCGAGAATCAGAGCCACAGGTTTTTTCTGTGGGATGCCCAGCTCCTGAGCACTGTCCTGCCCAAACCCCTGGGGATGCAGCTGGGCAGCTTTTCCCAGAATAAATTACAAGGAACCAGGGACAGAGACGAGGTGTACTCTGCAAAGCAGCTGGTGGCTGAAGGTGTGGGCGACTGGGTGTTTTTCCAAACACCTGGCAAATGAGCTCCCCACTGGCCCTGTGGAGGATCAACACTGCTGAGACTGAATGTGGCAAATGGCCCTGGCCAAGATGGTGTGGAGGGAAAAATTATCAACTCCCCCAAATGCTCCAGCGTTTCCAAAATAGCCCTGAGTGCCTTTAGATTCTGACTCTGCTCTGGTGTGATCCTGCAGGAGGGAGAATGGGCAAGGATGGTCACGGGGGTGGGATGGCCTGGAAATTCCAAGTGGGCACAGGGACAAGGACAGGGACCTGCTGTGCCCTGGCTGCCACAGCAGAGCCGTGCCCAAGGAGGGTCCTCACCCAGCTATCACCAAACCACCCTGTGGACACATCTCCGTGCCAGTGGGAGCTGCCAGGATGCACCTCCCGCATCCTTGGAAGCACCCAGGCAAGTCAGCCTTGTTTATTTACAGTTTCTTCCTTGCCTCTCGCTCCCTGGTGTGTGCAAATCACTCGGAGATTCTGGAGAGCCCTGATTGTGTTTAGGTGCCGTTCCAGCGCCTTTTCTGCTTGGCCGAGGGCGAGAGCACAGGGCTGATGGAACTACAGCCGCATCCCTGGTCCCTGCAGCATCCCCCGTGTCCCCGCAGCATCCCCCGCTCGTCCCCGCACCCCAGCGCTGCCGCTGGGAGCCATGAGGGGGAGCTCAGCCCTTTCCTTCCCTTTTCCTCCCTTCCCTTCCCTTCCCTTCTCCTCGGCTGCGCTCAGAGCTGGACCGGCTTTGCCGGGGGTACCGGGGAGCCCCTGGCTGCGCTCCCCGCCGCGCTGGGGACACCAGGGGGGTGTTTCACACCCGGAACCCCCCCGTGTGTGCCCGGTGGGAGGGCAGGAGCCTGGCAAGGCAGCGCTGCTGCCCCTGGGGAGCCCGTGTCCACTCGCAGCATCCTCATCCTCATCTGCACCTCCGTCCCTGCCCCGGGCGTTCCCATGTGTGCCACGCCGGAGTGTCCCGGCTCCTGTGGGTGCTCAGAGGTGGCACCCCGGCACCCCTGTGCCCACCTGCCAGGTCAGCTGGGCTGAAGGAGCCCCTCGGGGTCTCACCCAGGGGTACAGGGCGATCCCCGGCTTGCAGGGAGTCTGAGGCATCCCCTTGTCACTCCTGGCTGACCCCTGGCTTGTGTCGGAGAGAGCAAAAAGGGCAGAGAATAGGGGAGATTTTATGCATTTCAATTTTCTGAAAAAAAGCAGAAATCCCATCCTATGTCTGCAATTATTTTATTATGCAGCACTAATGAAAAATACACTTGAACATCTAAAAAAGGCCTATGGTAAAGAGTTACTTAATGGAATAAATCACTCTAAATTAAGCAATTATACCTTTGATTTTTTTTTTTAATTTAAAACACCGATTGGCCAAAGGTGCTTCAGTTGTGTGAGATAACGGCTGTGGGCACAGTGAGGGCACATCTCCAGGGAGAGCCACAGCCCAGGGGGGCTCCAAAGCAAGGCTGGGTGTGCTGGGAGCCCCACGGGGTGCTCCAGAGCTGAGGGTGTGTGGGTGGGCATGGAGGGGATGAGGGGTGCAGGGCACAGGGTCCATCCCAGACCCCTCTGCACAGCCAGGTCCTTCCTGGCAGCTGGTGCCAAGCTCGTGGAGCCTCTTCCCATCACAGCTGGTGCAGGCAAGAGAGGGAGATAGGCAGTGAATGAATAAACTAAATGGATAGCTGGGCTCTCCAAGGGGGAAATCAGGGCTGTAAATTAGGCAGGGATAATCTTCTGATCCTCGGTAAATATGAGCAGGCTAACGTGCCCCAGAGTGAGGGACCAGCTCTGCAAGGCCAGGCAGGGTTTGTCCTGGGCAGGGCTGGTCCCACCCAGGCTCCTCCTTGGGAAAAGCCATCCCTGGGCAGCTCTCAGGCAGCCCCTGGGAGCAGCAAACAGCGAGTGCTTGATCCCTGTGCCATTGGCTCCTGGTCCCAGCTCTGCCACCAGCACCCAGCCCCACCAATTCCACCCTCCCCTGCTTATTTGTTAAATATCCTGTAATTAGGGAGAAATAAAAGGCTCCTACAGATTAAGGGGTAATTACACTTAATAGGAACAGGATGAATATTCCTGGTTAAGCATTTGGGCTTGGGAGGCAGATGGCACAGAACCCTGTGTTTCCCTCGGAGCGTGGCAGCCCTGGCAGTGCTCTCATTAACCAGTTGCTCTCTGGCTCGGGACCAAAGGCATTAATTGGTTAATCAGCCCTGGTGGCATTGCTGATGATGGATCTGGCCTTGTCCTGCAGGTGGGATTCCTCCATGGGTCTGGGGAGGCACTTTGGGTGCCTGGGGTCATCAGCTCTGGTTCTCCCTCCTGGAGGTGCCCACCCTGTGTCCCTCAGGGGCAGTGGCTGCTGCTGGCAGTGTGACAGGGGATATCCAGCTCTGGGAATGCTGCAGACAGGCAATGGCTCCCACCCAGCCCCCTGGAAGATGAAGAGGCTCCCATTATCCTGAGATCCTTCTGGTATGGCTGGGCACTGCTGACACACAGCCTGGGCATGTGGTGCTCGTGGCAATTTGTGTTTTGTCACCTCTGGGCACGTGGTGCTTGTGCCAATTTGTGTTTTGGCATCTCTGGCACGATGGCAGAACCCCAGGGAGAGGTGGCTGCATGTGAGCAGGAGGTGACAGGAGCCAGGGGTCTCCTGTCCAAGGCAGGGTTTGGGGAAGAGCTTTCCCTCAGCCCTTGGGGCTTGGGCAGCCTCTTCCTGGAGGCACCTGGGCAAGATTGAACACGGGCATTATGGTGTGTTCAAATAACATTAATAAATACAGCAGCAGCCACAGGGAGAGCTTGGTATTTACTGTAAACCCAGCATCTAAACTGAGACATCGTTTTGTCTTCTACAGTTTAACACCATTCATAATTCCATGTTTTAAGAGACTTCCCCTGGGGCCCGAGATGCCTTTTATATCTGAGGCTATTCCCAATTACCTGCTGTGCCCCTCCAGAGCTGGCTGCTGCTCACACAAACACGGGGCTGCTGGGGCTGAGCCACAGTGCTGTGCTGTCACCTGGGGCTCTGTTCTCCTGTCCCCCCCACGAGACCCCTGCACTGCTGGGAATTCACCACTGCTGCCCCTGGCTCCTGTGTGTATATAAATAAATATATAAAAATATAAATATTTATAGGTATGATTCATCACAGAGCCTCTCTCCTCCTTTGAGAGCCTTGGCAGAGCAGAGGACTTGTGTCCCCTCGTCTCTCGTTTGGGGCCACCCCCCCAAACCTGCAGCTTCTTGCCCCCCAGCTAAAAAACTGTGAAAAATTAATTTAGCCAGCACTAATCAAACTGTGCCCGGCAGCTGCTGTCATTTATGCCCCACGGGGGTGTGGCCCCGTGGTGCTCCATGGAAGGTGAAAGCAAACCTTGGAATGAGCCGTGCTCAGCAGCCAGGTTGGCACCAGCCCTCCCTCCTGGGTCCAGCTTGGTTTTGAACTGCCCGGGATGAATTTATTGGGGTCTCTGCCATTTACCTGCTTTTCCTGGAAAATGAACGGGTGTGCCTGGAATGGGAGGGGGCTGCAGGTCCCAGGGGAGGTCTCAGGAATGCAGCAATCGTGGTTGGTGTCGTCTCCTCATCCCTTGCCGGGGCAGAATTCCCTGCTCCCCGTGGTTATCCAGCCCAGCACCCTTCCCTCAGCTCCCAGCTCACATCCAGTGCACGAGCCAGGAGCCTGCTCTGCCTCTGTCCCTCTTTTCCTCCTTCCCCGTGCACATCTGGGGGAACCCCATGAGTTTTGTTGGGGGAACCCCTGGACCTGCTCCTGCCCCCCCATCCCAGCAGTTTTAGGGCTCCGTGTGGGAGAAGGAAGGTTTCGCCACCTAATAAATTTAGATTTAATTTGCAAGTGAAAAAGAGCGTTTTCTTTTGTAGCTGATGCTGCAGCCCAAATGTCTGAGCTTCTAGGGTTTAAGTCTAATTAACTGCATTTCACAGCTTATTTAAAGAAAAGAATGGAGGCATTAAAATTGTAAAATCTAATTTTTAAGTAAATCTTTCAGCACAAAATGAATGTCGCAGTCTCCCAGCCGCCTTGGCAATATATCTCTTGTCTTCAAATTTCAACATGAGCTTTTGCAAACATGAAATTATTCATTAGACCGTCTGGTAAAAGGATAAATAAGTGTCGCTTCACATCCAAGATCTCCCGGTTTTCCATTTAGCAAAAGATTGGTTTATTCAGGATTATGCAGAGAGGCCAATGGGAGACAGGAGGGAAGGGATAACCCAGTGGCCACGTGCTCTGCTTGGACTCTGCTGGGACGTTTGGAGGAGTGGGCAGTGAATGTCTCTGGAATTTTGTCCATTTCCCTGGAATTTTGTTCCCTTTATTTTTCCGTTATTCCCTTTATTTTCCCATTGTCGCTGTCCCACAGGCCTGGCCTTGGCTGACCCCTTCCCCACTCCTCACCATCAAAATGAGCTTCTTCCCGCCCTCCTTAAAAAGGAACGGATTTTATGGAATTGAAACTATTATTTTAACAAGTCCGCATTTTTTATGACTTTTAACAACCCCGGCGATTTGCCTTTTGCTTGATTAAAGTCACGATTAACTGTAGGGCATTCCAGGGAAATAACGACCCACACAGGGGCTGGCCTCAACTGAAATACCCCAGAAATGACTGGTGCCGTGGGACGTCTGTGTTTTAGTTTCATTTTGCACCAGTATCACACAAAGGAAAGCAGAGGAGTGGCTGGAATCTCGTTTCAAGGCAGGGAATTGAAATGCAGGGAGCAGCATCGGTGCTGAACCCAGCTCATTCCTGCCAGTACTGCCCTGCTGGGTGCCGAGGGCTCCCGGGAGGGATGGGTCACCCGGAATGGGTCACCCGGAATGGGGACATGTGGGGCCCTATGGGGGTGTCTGCCTCCAACAGAGACAGATCTGGGCTGATCCTGGGAAGCAGAAGCTGATTTTCCCCAGCCAGGACAGTCCCATCCCGCGCCTCTGGGCAGGGCAAAATCCTGCCAGGATGGAGACAGGAGTGGGAGCAGTGCTTTGGGTATCTCCTTGCAGTGCTGTTATTTCTTGTTGGTTTTTAATTCTGAATTACAATGCGTTTCTGCAGGCTCTACTGTATCCCCAGAATCACGCTCTGTGCTAAATCAGTCTGTGGCAATCAATGCTTTTCTAATGAATTCTGAATTCCTGATGTCAGGACATTGTGCTGCTGCTTGTTTTCTCCCTGCCCTTTTTTTTCCTCTGCGTTATTCCTGTGAGCTGCATAACACATATTCCATGTGTGTGTATATATATATATGCATATATATATATATATGTGGTTTGTTTTTTATTTCTCTTCCTCCCCTCTGCAGACCTCATTGGCAAAGTTAATGGTGTGTTTCTGGAGTAATTAGAATGATTTAAATGGCCTCATAACAAAGTTCTTCTGCAGGAGCAGAGGCTTCTCACCCTCTGTATCTGTCATGTCTGGGCTGCGAGTGGTGCTGGAGGGAAAATGAGGTAGGAAATGGAGGGGAGCAGCCCCCCAGCCAGGAGATCTGGGTGTGGGCAGGTGGGAATTCATTATCCATGGCCAGCAGCTCGGCAGGGTGTGTTTGTACACCTGGAAATCCATGGCAGCGAGGGGGTGGCTGTGGCAGGATGAACCCTCTGTCCCTTCCCCTGGAGCTGGCACAGCTGGGGAGCAGTGCTGTGCTCCCTCTCTCCAGACCTGGCTGGGGATCCGTGCGTGGGAGGATCCTTGCCAGCACCAGAAGATCCAGGAATATTGAAGGCTGGGATTTTGGCTGCAGGAAGCTGCTGGCTCTGCAACCAGTGGTGCCTTTTGAAGCCATTGCTGCCTCCAGCCGTTTGTTGTCCCCTCCTGCCGAGTCCCCGGGAGCAATCCCTCACCTGCTCCTGCCAAAGCCAGCCCAGGCCACCCAGAGGGGTGTGAGGAGCAGCCCATCCCCACGGCTGCTCCCAGCCCCTGCACACCCAACATCTGGATTTTGGCCCCGAGGGATGCTCTTGCCACGGCAACCACTCCTGTGGTCCAGCAGTCCAGCATCCCTGGTGCTGAGTGAAGGAGCAGAACCAGAGGCACCCAAGTGCCACCACAGCCCAGTGCCACCACAGCCCAGTGTCACCACAGCCCAGTGTCACCACAGCCCTGATGTCACCATAGCCCGGTGTCACCACAGCCCACTGTCACCACAGCCTTGATGTCACCATAGCCCAGTGTCACCANGATGCTCTTGCCACGGCAACCACTCCTGTGGTCCAGCAGTCCAGCATCCCTGGTGCTGAGTGAAGGAGCAGAACCAGAGGCACCCAAGTGCCACCACAGCCCAGTGTCACCACAGCCCAGTGTCACCACAGCCCAGTGTCACCACAGCCCTGATGTCACCATAGCCCGGTGTCACCACAGCCCACTGTCACCACAGGCCACTGTCACCACAGCCCTGCGTGGCCAGGCCAGGATGGAGTCTGCCTTTGGAGTCTCCTCTTGCGTTCCCAACAGCGCCTCAGAAATTAAGAATCAATCCGATTATTCAAGCCCATAAACAACATCATAAAAATAACATCAATTTGCACAGAAAGGCGCTGCATTAATGCGCCGAAATAATGATGCACTTTTACAACATAAATTTACAATCAATCTTGCTTTTAACACCGTGAAACAACAGTTGGAGGAGGATCAATCCTTCGCCTGAATTAGACGCTTGAGTCAGAGATGCTCCGGGGGTTATTTTTGGAAGCTTTTAGCACCGGCTCTGGCAGGGCTGTCGCTGTCGGCTCCGTGTGCGACAGCGCTCCCGCAGCACCGGGACACCGGGAGGGGACAGCAGGAGCTGTGCCTGCCTTGCCTTTCCCTGAGCACCGGGATGGGAGCGGGAAGGGGAAGGGGAGCAGGGACATGTGCAGCTGCCAGGAGCAGCCTGGGCTGTGGCAGCTGCGCTCCTGCGGGCTCCAGTCCCCACCCAGGGGTGTGAACACAGGGATCCATCCCTGGGATAGGAGGGTGGGCGTGTCTGACTCTCCTGCTCCTGCAGACCTGCCCCAGCCTGGGTATTTTGTGTCCCAGGAAAGTGCATGTTCCTGAAAAAAGCCAGACAACTGCAACTCGATGTGCCAAAAAAACATCCCTGCCATTTTCCCCGCTCCTCTGTCCTGGAAAACACCCCAGGAGGCTCAGCAGTCACCACTGCTGCTGCTTCCCACAGCTGCATCCCACCCAGGTAAGTTTTCCAAGTACCTTCCCGGTAAAGGCTCAGGCTATCTGGACCCCAGGCCCTGTTGCCACAGTTTTTTAGCATAGCTTTCTATTTTTATTATTTTTACTTATAAATGGGCCCCAAAATGAAATCTCTGCTTACAGAGAGATTGATTAGTGAACCAACTCAATTATGTCTTTAGCCGAGAGCTATATTAAGTAATGCAGCAAAATTATTGCCGTGTGCAGATCCATTTTGTTAAGCAGCTGTTCGCTGGCCCGAGGAGGAGAAGATGGAGGTTGAAATGTTTTTGTGGCTCTGGAGACACCCAGGGACCCCAAAGGCCGATCGCAAGGGAGGCAAGGGGACAGTGTGAGCCCAGGCTCCTCGGCTGAGCTGGGATTGCTCCAGGAGGGAATCAAGTCCAGCCCTGAGGCCAGGCTGTCCCACTGTGCCCTCTCCAGCTGTGAGCCTCTTGTAATTCCCTGGTTTTTGGTGCTTGCCTGGCTCTGCCATGGCAGAAAGCTCCACAAGGCCACAGCTCTGGAAAGGATGGAGCAGCAGAAGGAGCATCTTTTATGTTTCACTTCCTTGCTGCCATCATCAGCTCTGGTGTTCCTTGGCATGGATTCCTGTCCTGCTCCGCTGCTCCCCGTGCCCACTCTGGACATGCAGTGCTGGGGTTTGTGGCAGGCTGCTGTCAGCACACTGTAAATAAGAGTTGCAGACATTTCCATACTCCGTGTGCTGGTTTATAAACACCAAGGATGGGGAATGGTCCCGGGTGAGCGGCAGAGCCCAGGCAGGCTCTGGCTTTCCTGTTAAAACATTAACAGCTCCAAGGAGCCCCAGCAGCTCCAGCAGGATCCTCTCCCTGGTTAAAAGGAAGCTCATCTTCTGATTCCGGGTGTCTTTTAGAATACAATTAACTTCCACATCGCATTTGTACTTCCCAAACCTCATTTAGTGGTGCAAGGACAAGGGTGCTCCTGCCAGGATCAGAACAGGTACCTACAAACACAGGAGGGTCCAGGCCAGGCCTGGGCACAATTAAAGATGTATTCCCTGTGTTCAGGAGCTTTCCTGCACACTGCTCTGCCTGCAGGTGCAATCCCAAATCCTTGGCAGGGAGAGGGGAAAGGGCTCCCTGCTCCTGTAAGGAACTTTCTGTGCCAGGCTGGAGAACCCTCCACAGGTGAGGCTGGAGCAGCCACCTTCCGGAGAGGCTGGAGCATGAAACAGGAAAAGCTTGGTGCCATTCCTAACACCCTCCAAGAGCGTCCCAGAAAGCATCATGTTATTCACAAGCAGATGCTGCCAGTGCCCTCCCCTGCACCAGCAGAAGTCACACTGTGAGCCCATGAGCCCCCATTTCCCAAAGTTTGTGGGGAAAAGCCAGCTGGATGGGAAAGCCTGCTGGCAATGCGGAGCATTTCCCAGGATTTCTTCCTCTCACTGAGCTCCTGGGTGATGATCCTCATCCTCTGGAGGAAGGCAGGGAAGAGGAGCAGCTGTGCTGGGGGGGCTCAGAGCGAGGGACGCCAGGATCTGGCTGCCCTGCTGGTGATGAATGTGAAAAGAGAGATCCAGATACCTGCTCTGTAGGATATGTCCCAAGGGACACCTGAATTCAGGAATTTCCTCCCCAGACCTCTCACAGCGCTGGTTTTCCTGAGGCGTGTGGATGCCTGGAGCCAGCCCACCCCAACCCCTCGTGTGCATCCCTCTGGCTCTGCAGGGTGGTGTGGGGGTCCCTCCTTCCAGCCCCTCATAACAGCACCCAACAGCTCGTTAGACCCGCGGGCTCAGGTGCAAAAATGAGTTTTCATTGCCGTGCCATAAACTTTATGGAAGTTATAAAGGAATGGAGCTCTGTGCTGGCACCTGGGAAGTGCAGGGGGGGCTCGGGGCTCCCCGTGAGTGATTCAGGAGGACAATGGTGGGAATTGCTGCTGAGCAGGGTTTCCCCTGGCTGGGGCAGGGGGGCTCAGGGGCTCTGTGGGGCCGGGAGGGACACGGACACATACAGGGAGGGTCCCTGAATTAAAGCCCAGCCCAGCCCTGTCCCAGCTGCACACATGGGTCACACGTTTCACTGACTGTGGCACCGTTCCATCTGTTCCAGCCTGACATTTTGGGTCCTTCCTCCTCCTCAAAGCTTTGCTTTTGCCACAGCTCAACTCCCCAAAGGTGGCTTTTTTCTCCCTCTACCTTTCCAAACCTCCAGAGGATTTCTTTCCCTCCTTATGCTTAAAGCTCATCCTGTTCCAACCCCTGCCAAGGGCAGGGACACCTTCCACTTTCCCAGGTTGCTCCAAGCCCTGTCCACCCTGGCCTTGGACACTTCCAGGGATGGGGCAGTCACAGCTTCTCTGGGCAGCCTCCCCACCCTCTCAGGGAAGAATTTCTTCCCAATCCCATCTAACCCTACTCTCTGTCAGTGGCAAGCCATTCCTTTGTCGAGTCCTTGGTGAATCCTTCCCGTGAAATCCATCCCAGCCTTGAGAGAAGCTGCCTGGCTGTCCCCGAGGGCCCAGGGGGTGGTGGCAGGCTGTGGCACTGACCTGGTACCCTCGGCATCCCCGTGGGCAGGGGGACAGCCCCGGGAGCTGCAAAGTGCGCTATTAAATATTTAATTCAGCTTAACGAGTCAATAGAGTGGGCGCTATCGGAGGGTCGGGGGCTCGCTCCCAGCCTGCTCAGATTAACAAAGCACCCGGGCAGGCAGGATCTGCTGATCCAGGGCTGTTACACAGCGCTCAATGCCGCCGGAGAGGCAGCATTAACTGGGAAGCATCGATTTCGACATTAGCCGGCTTTTACATTCGAAAGCAGACGATGCAAGGACCTTCAATTATCTTCAAAGCAACTGAAGGGAAGGAAATTGGTCTTAGATGTGGTAAATAGACTCCACAAACTCTACTGAAGCATGCAAAGATGTACACAAGGGAATTACAGATCCTCGCCTAACTGGCTGGAGTTTACTCAAAAATGTGATTGGAATTCTCCGGATTTCACGGGAGGATGTTTTGGCGCTAATCCGATCTGGGGCTTTGTTAATCTGATTGGGATTATTGCTGCAGGAAGCAATCCCCACCTGGCATTTCCTGAGGGTCAGCCCCTCTGCAGGAGCGCCTGGAAAGAGAGCTTTCCTCCCAGAATAACTCCATGAGTTATTGCCAGTCAACTCACCTGTTTTTTTCCTGGTATCATATTGGTTGCCTGCATATGTGGGAGCGGATTTTCCCAAGAACACTG
Source organism: Rhabdornis inornatus (assembly GCA_013397075.1). Taxonomy (NCBI): domain Eukaryota; kingdom Metazoa; phylum Chordata; class Aves; order Passeriformes; family Rhabdornithidae; genus Rhabdornis; species Rhabdornis inornatus. Next base: position 191,606 of record VWZS01002961.1, read on the forward strand.
GAGCAGCCAGGGAATGTTCCTTTGCTCCTGAATAACCCCCGTATCCCTGCACACTGAAAGTTCTGTGCCAGCTTCTCCGGAGCCTGGTGGCCCCTGCAGGGCAGGGCTCCCCATTCCTGGGGGAATCACTGCACTGTGGGGGGATCACCCCGAGCTCCCCAGCCCCTGGCACAGGGATTCCCTGGCACAGGGATTCCCTGGCACAGCTCTCCCTCCGTTTGCTGAGCCCAGTGCAGGGATCCCAGCCCGGCTCCCGGCTGTGTTGCCTCACCTGCTCACTCAGGGCCTTGTGTAAAGCACATAAAGCTTTTAAAAATAAAATTTTTCCACTCACCCCCCTCTGCCTTTCCATGGAGATAGCGGCGTGCCCGGCTCCGTTTTTCCCAGGCACTGCTCCGTAAGCGGTGATTAACGCTCCTGAGGAGCAGGGCTCTCCCTGAGAGCCAGCACCGCTCCCCTCTGCGCCAGGCAGGAACAGCAGCAGGAAAACGCTGCTGTTATTGTGCCGAGGCTTCAACAAGGAAATCCTGTGTAAAATGTTTTTGTTTTTTTTTCTCTGAGCCTTGGTGGTTTCCTCAGCCCCAAAGGTTGCATCGAGCAAACACACCAGACCTTTCCAAGGAGGATTATTGACTGGGAGTCACACAGCGTGTAAACAGGGCTGGCAGGTTTGATCTGCAGCGCAGCCGTGTCAATGCTCCCATGGATCAGGACGCGGGCAGCAGAGAGCCCCGAGGAGACGGGGCCGGGTGTGACAGCAGGGCTGGCAGGGATGGCACCGCCTGGGCAGGTTGGCACCCCTGTTCCCATGGTGAGGGGACACCTGGCAGGGCTCCGAGGGGCACAGGGGGATGCAGGACCCGCAGCCTGTGTGCTGAGGCACCGCTGCCCAGCCCAGCAGGATTTATCTGCAGCAGGTCAGGCTGGGTTTGCTCTTCCCATTGCTTAGCAACACAGCAGGGCTGGCACGGTGGAGAGGAAGAGGAGAACCACAGGGGGCTGAACCTGGCTTTGGCTGTGCTGGGTCACAGCAGTGTCGGCAGTGTCCTGTCCCCGTCCTGGCCTCTGGTGCAGGCTGCTGATGGAACTGAGCTCTCTGGGAGCCTCAGGCCGTGTTTGTTGCTGTGTTTATTTGGGTTGGTATGCAATGGGTGGTTGATGCTCTGCCGTGGGGTGTGGGTGCTGCTGGAAGCACTTTGGGATATCCTGAGCTGCCTGCTTGGTCGGGTGGAGTGCTGGCACCCAGAATGTCTGTCCCAGGTTGGGACAGTCCCCACTAAGTATATCCAATTAGCACGAGCACTGTGTGAGGCTGGATAGCCTCTTCAGGGGCCAGTGGGAATGCTGGCCCATGGAAAACCCCAGCACTGGGCACGCAGAAGGTGAGGGATGTGATTCCAGCAGCTGAGCCTGGCCTGTCAAGGAAACTTCCCTCAAAACCCTGCTCTCATCAGCTACTTCCAAGGAGCAGGATGGCTCTGGGTGTGAGTCAGCAGCGGCGGCAGGCTCGGCACCAATGGCATAAACAGAGCCATGGTGACAGGGGAATGGCAGCGCTGGCGCTCTCCAAGGGACACCGAGGCAAGGAACTGCCTGGCCGGGAGCCAGGGAGGTTTGAGCAGGGAGATTCGTGGAAGGGGATTTGTGCAGGGGGATTCATTCAGGGGGATTCATCCAGGGGGATTCATTCAGGGGGATTCATTCAGGGGGATTCATTCAGGGGGATTCATTCAGGGGGATGAGGGGAGGTGGACGGTGGTGGATCTGCGGTTCCGGCGCTGTGAAACCTCTCGTAGGTTTGGATTAAATACGGAGCTCCTCAGAGATGGAAAAGCCAAAACACAACCTGCAGACTCTCGAGCACAACACGGGGGATCTGAAAGCCTCGTTCAGGATTTTATCTCCTCCCGGTATGGCTGCTGGGGTGCAATGAAGTGAGGGAGGGCTCAAGCCATCAATGCCCTGAGCATCCCCCAGTCCAGCCCGGTGGGAGCAGCCCTGGGCAGTGCTGGGCAGCACACGGGGCTCCCCAGAGCTCCCCGGAGAATATTTTATATTTTTACCCCCAAGTGATCCCCCCTCACTCTCTAATTACCCTTCTCTAGCCACATTTTCTGTTCTCTGGTAATTAAATCAAGCAGCACAAGGGCAGAAATACCTCGTGAGCTCCACTCTGGCGTTACATCAACGCCTCGAGGCTGCCAATGCCTCAGTTTTCCTGCACAGCCTCCACACCACTCACTGGGAACAGACTGTTTAATCTCATTGCCCATCTCTCGGGGCCTCTGGGACCCTGTGCCCAGGCTGTGCGAGGGGCTGGCTCTGCCCAAGGGTTCCCAGAGCCTCTCTGAGTTAGTGGGAGCCAAGGGGAAGGGCTGGGGGCTCAGTTCCCCTCACCTGGACCTGCAGCCCCGGGCAGGTCACGGTGTGCAGGCTGGCAGCTCCCACCGTGTGCCACGGGCGCCTGGCCCGGGTTCTGCTCTGTTTGCCTGGGATGTCCTCCAAACCGCGTCCAGTCACAGGGAATTTTCAGCCTGAACGGTGATTTGGCTCCGTCCTGGAGGTAGCAGAAGGTTTCCCGTGCTGCCGGGGGACTCCAGCAGCTCGGGCAGGGATTGTGGTGTGTGTCCTTTGGGCTGCAGGGTGTTGGCAGGACAGGCGGCCGTGCTGGTGAGAGGGCAGGTGCCAGAGCTGGGAGAAGGATGGGGACAGACCAGGATAACCAAATTGCTGTGTGTGGGGCAGCTCCAGAGCCCACTCCCAGGGCAGGGATGCTGCATGCCAGGAGCACCCACTCCTGAGACGGCCCTGCCCAAAGAGATGGGCGCTCCTCCCGTCCGAGCTATTTATCTTGGGAGAAACAGAGGAATATTTTGTATCTTTGACAAAGCAGCACTTTACAAGCGGTTGACACTTTATTAACTAATCTCTGATACTTGAGTAATTTATTATGTTTAAGCTGGTGCCATCAAGTCTCTCAGCAGTGTCCGTGTGCGCCGGGAAATAAATTAAAGACTGTCCAGAGATACTTGGCTCATCGCTGTGATTGCTGGGCTGGCGAGATGGAGGGCTAAGGTTCTCTCCTCCTGCAAATTGGAAATTAGGAATTAATAAGATGACAGGCCAGAGAGCCCCGCTGGCTGCGTCTGGCAGAGCTGCTGCTGGGGGAACGGGCACGGCGGCTCCGGGAGCGGGCACGGCGCTCAATGCCTGTCCCACCCCAGGCTCCAGGCAGGCTCCAGGGAGCCTCGTGGCCTGGCAGCACTTCCAAGGAGTCAGTGGGATAATGTGGGTAATTACAGCCCTGTCAGGCGGGCATCGGTCCTGGACAGTGTAATGGAAGAGCTGACGTGGGGCCTCATTAATAGAAATCTGAAGTAGGTGATACAACAAATGCCAGTCAGCACGGGGTGTGGAGCACAGCCCTTGCCAGACTGAGGTGGGGTCTTTTGGATTCGATTGCAGCCTTGCCCGATAGAGGTATCAGCGCTGATGCTTCAGGGGATGGCCCAGCTGGGCTCCAAAGGTTTGGGATGGAGGCTTGGGGTCCCCCCTGGGCTGGGGGCACCGCCTGGGGCAGCTGACAGCTCTTCCCGCGGGTGGCACAAGGAGATGGCAAGTGCCCCATCCGCCTGTTTCCACGGCAACGCACAATTCCTGGCTCAGGGAGGAGGGAGCAGCCCTGGCAGGAGCTGCTCTGCTGCCGGCGAGCCTGGGCTGGGGCTGGGTCCTCCTCCACCAGCCCCCACCAGTGCTTGGGCACAGTCAGTGGGTAATTAAAACCTGTATCATTAACAAACAGCAACTGAAACTTTAATTACTCAGCCTGGGTTTCCCCCTCCCCAAATTGCCCAAATCAGGGAAAGAAGCAGGAGTAGGGAAGGAAGCTGAGGGCAAAACCTGATTACGTTCATTAAGCCAATACAAAATCTTGGTGCTGTAATAGTAATTTAATTAATTTTTAAAGCAATTTGCTTCCAAAAATGGATTTGACAGCTCCCAGGGTGCTGTATGGATAAAGTGGGCAGGATGCAGCCCCCAGGCTGACCCTCCATGGTGCCCAGGTCTGTGCTCCAGGGTGTTTGCTCAACTTGTCACACTCCTGGCAGGATGGATTCTGCGGACAGACACAGAGCTCTGCCCTGCCTTTCCCATCTTGGCTTTCCTCTCAAAGGCAGGTGAGCTCTTCTTGCTCTGGAATGCTGAGAATTTTTGGGTGAGACATACAGAGGAAAGAGGAGGGAAAGGCAGAGAAGTCACCAAAGGGACATCTCCACTCCCTTATCACATCCCATTGGATGCCTGCACTCTGTAACCGGCCTGGTGCCAGTCAGGGGACGGTTTGTGACTTTGTTGAAAGTGAAAAATCATCTGCTGAAAGACGAGAAAAGTGCTGGCTTAGAAGTGACACGTTTTTGGCCCAAGCTGCTGGGACTGGAAAGCTGCTCAGAGGAAGCAGATTGCTTTCAACCAGAAAGGGTTTGATTGAAAACCTTGTTTTCTGTGGGAGGGAAAAAGTTTTGACAAAACGTTTTTATAGTAACCTGGGCTGTGTCTCGCCGCCGGCTCTGGAGTCGCTTTCTCCTCTCGTTTGAGCACTTCCCCTCAGCAGCTGCTGTGCTGGGGATTTCATTTCGAGGATGCTTGAGCAGCCAGGCAGAGGGTGAGGATGGGGCAGCACTGCTGGGGTGCTGGAGCATGAAGGAGAAGCTGCCCCAGTGTGGTTTCCCCTTGTGCTGATGAGGGTCAGTGATCAGTACCTGCAGTGGCGCTCCCAAATTGCCTCTGGCTGCCGTGCACAGCAATGGGCTCTCTGTTTTCACAGCCTGCTGGGTTGTATTTTGCCATTTTGCCTCCTTCAGTAAATGATGGAGGTGGTTTCTGCCATGCAAAGTAGGTCAGAACCTGAGCAAAGTGTTTTCCAGGTGCCCTGGATTGGGAAGTGGGAAGCACCGAGCTCTCTTCTCTCCCATCCTACTCCTTCCTCCAAAGGCATGCTGGCATGTAACAACTTTTAACCACTGGGTTTGAGCAGCAGATTATAAGTTAAATTATAAGTAATGCTCAGCTCTCACCAGGCTCAGTCTGTTCTGCCAGCGCAGGAAATGCTCCCCCAGCCCAGCTCTGCATCCAGGCCAGTGCAGTCATTACATCTGCAGGGGGCCAGGCTGCAGCCCTGCGCCTGAAAAATACATGAGCAGTGTGCTCCTTCCCTGGGAGGGGGCAGCTCAGCCTTCAGCCTCCCCCTCAATATCCTCTGTGGCCCAGGAGCAGCAGTGGAGCTGTGCTCTGCCTGCATGGGAGAGCAAACCAAGAGCACTGCTGCTCCTGCTGCAGCTGGCACTGTTCCTCGCTGCATTTTCCAGAAAAATCCTATTTTACCCCGAGGAATTACCCCAAGAAGCCCTGGCACTGCCAGGGGTGTCCAGCCCAGCTGGAGTGCCAGCTTGAGGGACGCTGCTCTGCCCAGGGTGTGATGCCCCTGTGGTGTCACCACTGTGCAGCTGCTGGGATGCAGCAGGGAGGGCACCCAAAACCTCAGCAGCTCTTATGGGGGTGTCCTGTGTGAGCATCGAGCAGGAGGGCCCCTCCCTCTGGGGCTGGCTGGGGACAGGGCAGCTGGAAGTGCCAGTCGAGCTGTACCGACAGAAAAGCTCCGGGAACACCACAGAGAGGATTTCTCAGCCCAGCAGGAGCCTCCCGGGCAGGTCTCGGGGAAGATGAGAGAGCTCTGGAGTGCTGCTCCCTAAGTTCAGCAGAGGAAAGTGCTGGCTAAGCTGCTCCTCTGGCTCACCCCGCGCTCTCCCCGCCGCGTTTCCGTGCAGGTGTAATGGATGGAGAAGAGAGGGATTGAAGGTCTTGGGGGCAGAGAAGACAGCGCGTGAGCCATCAGTCAGGTGCAAAAGCAAAGTGGTAACATTTCAGGGCAGTAATTTTTAATAATTTATGAGTTTCACTCGGTTCCCAGAGTGTTATTACCTCACTTAACATCATTTACAAATTACACATGATCCCATCAATTGTAGTAAAGTGAGGAAGTGTCTGGGAGACGCTCAAAAATCAAAAGCTATAGAGCAAATGAGAATTGATGAACCCGAGCGGGTGCAGTGCCGGCGGGGGCAGTGCCGGGGTGTCACCCACCCCACGCTCCTGTGTCCCTGGGATGAAGTGGTGGCTGCAGAGGGTGACAGAAGGGACGAGGGATGAGCTGTGGGACCTGTCCACACCCGTGTTCTGTCCTTTCCCCGCAAGGAAGGAAGGCAGGGGGCGAGCCCTGGCCCTGCTCTGCTCGCTGCTAGCGCAGCATCCCAGGCGAGCTCGGGGAAGCGCCGCTCCCTTTGTGCGGCCGCTGGCACCGAAACCTTCTCCATGGCAACACCGCCAGCGGCGGGCAGGACGTGGCGGGCTGGGATGCTCTTCCAGACGGGAACTGGGCACCCCGGGCAGCACCAGCAGCGAGGGTTTCAGGGGGTCCAGCAGAGCCCCTCGGGATCGGGAGAAAGGCAAGGGAAGGGATGAGCCCGTGGCACGAGCAGCTGGCCGTGTCCCCCGGGGGATGCTGAGCGGGGCTGGGCACCTCGGCGTGGGCTGAATAAAGGGTCGGGAGGAGCGCCCATGGTCGGCCTGGCTCCCTGGGTGGAGCCGCGGTCCCCAAATTGCCAGGGACATCAGCGGGCTCCACGGCCAGGAACTGCCTCATCTACAAACAGATTAAGTGAAAAGACAGTAGCAGCTGCTTAAATGCATTGACTTGTTGAAAGCCACACAGATTTGGATACCGATGGCACCCAGCGCTATCGCTGAGGTGTCTCGGCCCATCTGCGTAAAGTAACTATTGATTTTGGTTGATATGCATCGATTCTAAGAAAACTGCCCTGCTTTGAAAATGAACTTCCAGTAGTTTCAAGGGAAGAGGCAGCGAGCGGTGTCTCTCGAAGGGCTCCCTCGCCTCGTTAAAGGTGGCTCCTGCATCTGAAAAACAGGAGCGAAGGCAAACAAATAGCTCGGAGGGAATTAAAACGCATCGATCCTCGGGGCAGGGGATAATGGCCTCCGCTAAAAGCTTTTGGAGACGTTAATACATCGCTTTGAATAAAGATCTGCCTCCGGCGGGAGGTGTGCGGAATCCACGGTCCCCGCGGTCTGCAGGAGGCCGGGCTGTGCCACCTGTCCCCGCTGTCCCCTCTGTCCATCGCTGTCCCCGCTGTCCCTCGCTGTCCCTCTGTCCATCTCCTCCTCGCAGGCATTTTAATTGGGAGGGCAGGGCAGTGCGCGGGCAGCGGGTCCCGGGCAGCCTGACCTGGCAGAGCTGTCCAGTCCAGCAGGCACAGAGCCCCTCTGGGGAGCCAGCCCGAGCGCCTCCAGCAAGTCCTCTCTGTTAATTAAAGGTATTAATTGGTATGCAGCCTGTTTATTTAAAGAGGCAGTGGCCTCTGCGGTGCCTGGCAGCAATTAGAGCTGCCCGGAGATGCGGGCACACGGAGGGCAGAGTTCGGGAGGCTCTCCTGTCCCCATCCCTGGGAAGGACAGCGCTGGTGCTGGGTCTGTCCCTGCTGTTCCCGATCGCCTCCCGGCCTCTCTGTGCACCCAGCGAACACCAGAGCGAGCTGGGAGCGAGGCCTGGGGCAAGCAGAGGAGTCCGAATGTCAGGAAACACGTTTTTGGGGAAAGACGTGATGGGTGAAAGGTGTGATTCCTTCCTTTCACCGATTGATTTGCACCATAAGGCACGGGAGGGATGCCTTTGTTTCATGGTCATTCCTGAGCAGCCTGGCCACTGTTCCTGCATCCCAGGAAGGGGATGGGATGCAGCACTGGCACCGGCACCCTGCTCCGACCAGGCAGGCAGCGGTGACAGCTCCAAGGGTTCAGACGCTCCGCCCTGACTCCATTAAAGTCCTTGCACTTCCATTTCTGAGCGTAGTCTGGGAGCGACACGAAAATTAGATCTAATAATGAATGATTACAACTTCCAAGGTAAGTCTAGTTGGTTGACTAATCAATTTGGTTAAGTGAAAATCCATAGCAAATGAGGCAGCCGCAGTACAACATTTCTCCATCCAATTTAAATTAAAACACCAACCATAATAATTTCACAATTACTCTGGGAGGATGCACCAGGGACTTGCCCCTCGAGAAGGGAAATGTCAAGGACTGCAGGAGAGGCCCCAGGAGCGGGTGGCAGCAGGGAGCAGCCTCTGGCATGGCTGGCTGCCCATCAGGTGCCCACAGCTCCCAGGGTGAGCCCAGCCCAGGAGCTGGAGAGGGGAACCTGCTCCTTCCAGTCCAGTTGTAATTTCTCTGTTCTGCTGTGGCAGGAACGTGAGGGACGGGAACATTAAATCCCCTGGAAAGTCGCTGCCGCAGCAGCCTTTAGTGGCCTGAATTATTGATGTGTGTACAGTTGTGCTGCGAGCCAAACTGTGCCCAAAGTAAACACCAGCAGTCCCTGGGGTCTGCATGGGGGTCTCCTCCACAGCCTGGAGGGGGGCACCAGCACTTCCCACTCCTGGTTTTGGCTGTCCCTTCATCTGTGCCAGGGATGATGACCAATCCATCCCTTGGTTGGCTGCCAGGGGTGCCTGGCGGCGACGTGGCACGGTCACTGTGCTTCCCCAGGGGCTGGGGCCAAAGTTTGCAGGGCTGTGCTGATAAATAATGGAGCAGCTCCTTCTCGCCACGGCTGTGGAAATGCTCCTGCCTGGCGCGGGAGAAGCCTTTCCATGCTTTTGGATATGCAGGGGTCAGGCGCCGGTGAGTGAGAGCCAAGAGACATTTATTTGTGCAGGAATGCAGAGGTCCCTGCACTTTTATTTGTGTCCCTGCGTGGGCACTGGCTGAGGAGCAGCACAGATTTCAGCTCGGTGTCTCCTGACTCGCCTTTGCCAGCCTGGGGAATGGGGGGTTTTTGCCTGAACACACAAAATGTCGCTACCATTGCTGGAGGAACTGTAGCATTTCCCCTTGGAAGGCTACAGGAAAAAGAGATGATCAGATGTGGCTCGGGTAACAGATGGATTTATGGATTATTTGGAGCCTCTTGTACTAATTTTGCAAATGCTGTATGTCTGCAGGTTCTTAATAGCTGCATTCCTGGCTAAATGGATAAAGAATGTGTCCTGTGGGGACTGCAGGCTTTGGGGAATAGCTGATGCAAATTGTCTGGGCTGAAGGCAGGTGGTGATGAGTTCCCCCTCAGGACACTGCAGACCAGCTCGGTGTGACCCAAAGCCCGAGGGGCACAAACCCTGCGGCCAGCTTGCTCCTGGGTGGTGCAGCAGGGATGTGGGACATGCCCTGGGGATGGGACCCCTGGGGATGTGGGATGCTGCCCTGGGATGAGGGATGCGTGTTCTGACCACATCCCTGCAGAGGGACCAGTGGTGGGAGCAAAGGATGGAGCTCCTGGGAGCTCGTTCCAGTGCCAGGGCTGGTGTCCCGGGGCTATCCGTGTCCCTGCTCCAGCCCAGCATCCCACCCACCCCCGGGTTTAGGATGTCCTTTGAATGTTAAGGCTGTGGTTTATTACCACTTTAGCTCTAGCTAAGAGGGAGAGTGCGGGCAGAGCTGCAGCCCAGCTGGAGAGCAGGAGCCGAGGTGTTGGAAGATGCATTCCGAATGCAAGGTGGAGGGGAGAGAAATTATTAAACTCTCAGATAGCAACAGAGCTTCCTTTGTGAGCACTGGAGATGGGAAATTATGCTGAAGCAATGCATTGCAAATCACTCTCTGAAAGGCAGAGAAGGGCCTTTTATCCTGCGGCCCTGAAGTTTTCCTGGTATCTTTGTATGCAGAGGCATTCCTTCAGGGGAGAAAGAGAAGCCAGCAATTTTGTGCCTGATTGGCAGGCTGTCCAGCGCTGGAAAGATATTTGTTTTTTCAGAGAAGGGCTCACAGGCTGAAATCTTGCTCTTGCATTTTCCATTACAGAGGAAAATGAAACTTGGAAGACGCTCTCGGTGAGCGCTGCTTGGTCTCCAGCGAGAGTGGAGAGGAGAGCTGCTCACCCTGGCGAGCCAGAGCTGGGGCTGCTCATCCTCCTGCCAGGCTCACGGGTGGGTTTGGGGCAGCACAAGGGGCTGCTCAGCCCCCAGTCCCTCCACGGGCACTGGGCAGGGTCTGGGCAGAGCCCACCCGCCCTGGCTGCCCCGTGCCCCCGTGCCAGGCTCCTCCAGCCAAGGCAGAGAGGAGGAACATCTGCTCCCACAAACACCTCCCAAAGCTCTCTGTGCTGAGTGAGCTCAAAACATTCAGTGATTCCATGAAAATAAAAAGGTTCTGCTCAGATTCCTTTTTAGGTGGTTTGTTGTTGTTGTTGTTTGTTTGGTTTTTTTTTTTGGTGCTTTCAGAACTCAGTAGTTAAACTCCACCAACCCCAGCACGGTGCAAGTGTTTGGGGCTTCCTGGATGACCTGAACCCCCCAAGCCCCCAAATTTGGGGCTACCTGGAGCACCTGAGTCCCACAGGTGCCACATTTGGAACTCAGAGGAGAAAAGGAGGCTCAGGGGGTGCCACATCCAGGGCCTAGAGGTGGAGCATTCTGGAGTGGGGAATTCTGGAGTGGGGAATTCTGGAGTGGGGCATTCTGGAGTGAAGCATTCTGGAGTGGGGAATTCTGGAGTGGTTTCAAGAGGCTTTGGAATCAGGAGCAGCAGAGAAGAGCCTCCAAATCTCACTTTCTTTCCTCACTTCAAGAAAGACACTGAAGTGCTTGGGTGGGTCCAGAGAAAGGCAGAGAAGCTGAGGAAGGGTCTAGAGTCAGTGCCATAAGGAGCAGCTGGGGGGGCTCAGCCTGGAGAAAAGGAGGCTCAGGGGGAACTTCTGGCTCTGCACAACTCCCTGGCAGGAGGGGACAGCCAGGGGGATCAGGCTCTGCTCCCAGGAACAAGGACAGGGCAAGAGGAAATGGCTTCAAGTTGTGCCAGGGGAGGCTCAGGTTGGACACCAGCAGGAATTTCTCCGTGGAAAGGGTGAGGGCTGCCCAGGGAGGTGTCCAAAGAAGGACTGGATGTGGCACTCAGTGCTCTGGGCTGGGGACGAGGTGGGGATCAGACACAGGTTGGACTCGATGAACCTGGAGTTCATCAGTGATTCTCTAACCCTCAAAAAGGCACCGAGCCAGAACTGCTGCCAGGCCCCTCCTGAGCGCGTGGGGAGAGTGCCCAGGGATGGGATTCCATCATAACAAACACCTTTGCAGCACACCTCATTAAATCACGGCGTTTCTGAAGCACAGCGGGACACTTGTGTGAATAAATAGCGCAATCTCCCCGGCTGAAGTATTTTCACATCTGAGTTATTTCCTCTGCATATGATCAGCTCCTTCCTCGGGTTTGTTCGCTCCCCCGGCTCTGCCACGAATGATTTTCACTGATGAGCACAATTAACAAATGAGAGACAAAGTTGAAAAAAACACATCAGCCCCCCCAGCCTGTCTTTAATGTTTTAAAGTCGAACAAATCACCCAGGAAAACGGAGCAAGGAGAGATCACTGCTGCTGAGCACGGCACAGCTTCTCCCTCCTTCTTGCTGCTTGTCTTTGTAGGTGACAAAACGACAACAACAGAGAAAGAGAGAAAAGAGAGTGGCCAAAAAAACCTGGTGGAAAGACAGACGGAGTGTTTATGGGACCGCTGTGTTTGTGGGGAGCGGGGGATCAGCAGGGCTGCGAGATGAGAGCTGTGAATTGGATTTAAAAGTGAAGTTAATTTACTTTCATACAGGTTGCAGCCTGTAAGAGCCACGTGGCAGTTCTACAAACAGAGGGGTCCCCCAGGCTGCAGCTCGGAGTGTGAGCCAGGCTCCGTGCGTGCCCAGGGGTGATGGGGATGGAGCTGGGCTGGGGAACGCAGCCCTGAGAGATCCCAGAGCACGGATCCCGGCGGTTCCGGTGCAGGCTTTGGGGGGTTTCCCACTGTGGGAACTCCCTGGGTGCCTCTTCATCTCCCCAGCAGTGCCCAGGGGGCCCCCACACCCCAGTGCTCCCCAGGCTCCCCTTCCCACGCCACCTTCCCCAGGAAGGGTTTTCCAGCACGGTGTAATTACAGCGTGAGTAACGGGCCCTCCCTCGCAGTTAATGTGTTCAGGAGCTTTATTACCAACAGGAGAGAGATGACACACAAGGATATTACACACGGTGTTGCTGGTAATTATTTTTATGTCTCCGTGTGAGGTTTATGGTGGTGGCTGGGCGCGTTTGAGGTCCCATTTCGGGGTAATTAATGTTCCCTGTGGGATGTGCCAGGGTCAGGGGCTGGGGTGGGCACTGGGCTGGTGCCACGGAAAGCTCTCAGAGGTCTGGTGGTGCCAGCCTGCTGCTCAGCCCTGCTCTGCCTGCACCCTCATCCCTGGCCACCTCCAGGCTTGTTCCTTTGCCCTCTCGTGGTCCAAACCCTCCCTTGGCAAAGCCAAGCGTTCGTCTTGGCAAAGAACTCACTGCTCCAAAGGAAATGCAGGGATAGGAACATCTTGAAAGGTGATGAATTCTCGTAGCCTTCCTCTAGTGAATTTTGCTTCTGTAAATCTCTCCCTCTCTCTTTGCGTCTGCTAATTGGTCTTAGCATTAATTAATCTGATTTCATTATATTCTCTTTAATTTGTCAAGATAGCATTTCTTTCTTGGGCAAAGAAACGCTTTAGAGGGTTGTCACAATTGGAATAATTTCCCCCCCTTTAAAACTACCAGAGAAGTCATTATCAATTAAGCTAATTTGCATACACATTAGAGTAATCATTTTAGCTTAGCCAAATTTGTGAAAATTTACATAGTATATTGACCTTCCACACTTCCACTTAAACATATAAAGTGCAAGAGGGACTCACACAGGCCTCCACAGTGAAGTGGGGTTTATTTTGCAGGGCTCTTGTACTCGGAGAGGCCTAATTAGACCAAGTAATTTTTTATTTCAGCTGTAATTGCAAAACAAATAGGTTCTTCGGCAGTTTCTCCCCTTTCCCTTTGCTGAGGGGATGTTGCCAGATGTTTCCAGAGGTGCCTGCTCTGCTGCCCACTGCAGTGGATGTGTTTGTGTGCCTGATGGATCCTCACTGGGATCAGCAAAGAGGAGCTGGGACCCCCAGGCTGAGCAGGGCCAGGCGGGACCCGTCCCCTCCGAGCACAGGTGATTGAATTCCCACCCCTGCTCTGCCCACGAGGTGCAAAGCAGCAGAAAAATCCTCCCGTGGCCTTCTACCCGAGCAGCCCTCGCCCCCCACCAGCACACATTGTGGCCTTGAGTGGTTTTAACGGCAGCCTTCATGGTCTGATGGAGGATTTTACACTAATGCAAGGCATTACCTAGTTAATTTGGCCAGAATAGAGTGTAATTTTGCACGGTCAAAGTCATTGCTGCTTGAGCTGAAACTTCCATTACAGCGCCCTGCCCAGCCCGCGGGGGGAGGGGAGTGCTGCTTTGTTAATTTATTTATTAATGAGTGTCCTGGGAGCCCAGAGGGGGCTCGTGTGCCCTGGGGAGAGCAGGGGCAATATAGCAATATATCAATATAAATATATAAAAATATATTTGTAGGCTATATTATCCAAGGCATGCTACCCAAGGTGGTGACTGGCACTGCTGGGTGCATGTCCCATGTCCCATGTCCCAAGCCAGGGGAATGGCTGTGCCACGCTCCTGGCATCGCTCTTGCCCATCAGGGATGGCCTTGTCCAAGTGCTGGAAGAAGAGAGGACACAGCAGCTGGCTCCTCTGAGTGACCAGCGCTGTGCTGGGCTGCCCAGGGCTGTGCCCCAGGAGGGTGTCAGCTCCCAGGAGCCAGGCTGAGATAAATCCCTCCATGTGTCCTCTCTTTGGGTTTGCAGACCTCTCCAGTTCCCTCCTGCCATCCTGCTGCTGAACAAGGCAAGCTGCAAGGTCTCGTCCAAACCACTGGATCCCCGAGCTGGGCTGGCTCTGGCAGAGCTCCCAAAGCCCAGCTCATCTCCCCAGTGCCCAGAGTGATCCTTGCCCTGTGACATTCCTGGGATGCAGAAGGGCCATGACAACGCTTGGGAGCAGCTGCAAAGGCACTGGGGAAGGCTGTGCCGTGGTGGTGAGCAGCTGGGGAGGATAATCCGTTTTCCAAGGGTGTTCACATATCACAAGGTACATGATGAGGAGCTGTGCTGAGGAGGGAAGCAAAACAAAGCTCTGCACCTGTTTGGAACATCCTGGCCAGTGCAATCCTGCCCAGGACCTCCTTTTCCAGCATCAGGGGTTCCTCAGGCCACATCCCTGGGGTTTGCCAATGGTGCCTGTGAGACATTAATTCTGACTAAGTATTTGTGATTCCATTTGCTGTATAATGAATCCCAGGGAAGGATCTGGCTGGTTTTGAGGGGCTTGTTAACCACCAGATCAGACCATGATCCTTTTTCCTCTTCCTGTTTCCAGCATCTCCCTTTAAAGATCTGACTGAAGCAGAGGCAAGGTGTGTGCTCTGCCCTGCAGGGCTCAGCACTGCTCATGCTGCTGGAAAATCTGTCCTAGCCTTGCCCGGGGTTGGGATTGAGGCATGAGCAGGGTGAGCTGGATCCCCTGCCCGTGTCCCAAGCACTGGCCAAATGTCCCCCACCCCAGAGCAGCCACCCCCTCTGCTGTCCCAGTGCTGGGGCTGAGGCAGCAGAGGCAGCAGGACAGCCATCAAAACAT
>VWZS01002961.1:216597-285919 GCA_013397075.1 Rhabdornis inornatus
CACAGGGGCATTCAGGGAGTGGCACAGGGGCGTTCAGGGAGTGGCACAGGGGCATTCAGGGGGCGGCACTGGGGCATTCAGGGGGTGGCACAGGGCTCTGGGTCCCCTCTGGGACCGCAGCCGGAGCGGGTGTGGGCGTGCTGGGAGCCTCGGCAGAGCCCGCGCTCCTCCTGCCATCCGAAAGGTCAGGGAGTGGCAGGAAATGCCGGTTTAACAGAGCTCGGAGATCGCCCCCGGTGACCTTTGCGGAGCGGGGTTTAATTGCACGCGAGCCGTCGCTCAGCGGGGCTGCTCGCAGGGAAGCTGCGACAGCTTGGGAGGGTTGTTAGGGCTGGACTTGCCCCTCTCCAGGTCTCACTAGCCGTGTTCCCCTGCCACTGCCACCGCCACCAGCCCTGCTGCCCCCCGGGTACCAGCCCCAGCTGATGCAGGTGCTGCCAGGGCAGCTGTGCCAAGGTTTCCAGAGGTGGCTGATGGCTTTTGGGGTGATGTTTTGGAGTGCTTTTTGTTTTTCCTTGGCAGTGCAGGAGCCTTTGTGCATGCAGAATGCCAGAGCTGCAGGGCACAGGGCAGAGCCAACACTTCATGGACATCACCTCAGGGTGCAGGGGGTGTTGGGCAAGGAATGGGCTCCCCCCTCTTTCAGCTTGGAGTCATTCCCTGTCCTGGCTCTCCAGGCCCCTGGAAAGAGCCTCTCTCCCACTTTCTTGCAGTCTCCCTTCAGGTACTGGAAGGCCAGAATTGTTTGGCCTCAGGACCTCCTTTGTGTACAGGAACAATCAGGAAAGTTCAGTTTTTTAGTCCAGCTTGTCTCCTTTGGCTGAGCTGAGCAACACCCCAGCTCTGAATGTGCTTCAGGAGTGTTTCTGCTCGGGGGGTGCCCCTTCCTCCAGCCACCCCTCTGATGTACTGACACTGATATTCCCTCTCTGTGCTCTCTTAATCTCATCTCCTCCAAAACTGCTTTGCCTTTACTTTCCTAGGCTCTAAATCTCTATTTGCATCCGCCTGTGATGTCCTGAGTGCTCACAGAGCAGGAATTGATGTCTCTGAGTCGTGCTGGCAGCAGGGGTGGTGGGAGGTTGCTGCAGCAGTTCTCCTGGGGTCCCTGTGTTTGGTGGGGGTCCCTGGGTGCTGCAGGGTGATAAGAGCTCTGCAGCCACGGCGCAGCCAGCTCTCCTCTGCTCGGGAGCTGCTCGTTCTCGGGTGATTTGTGCTCCTTGGCCGGTGGGCAGCGGGGATGGGGAGGCGGTTTCACAACCTGCCGCTCCCAGCAGCAGCATTGCTCCAGCAGGGACACGGCGCTGGTGGCAGCAGGAGCAGCTCTGTGCAGGCTCTGCACTCGCTCCCCTGCCCACCCTTGACCCTGCCCCTGCTTTATTTATTTATGTTTGAGCAGAAGCATAATACAAATAAAGCACGGCCATAAAAATGTCAGGGAAAGTTCAAACCTATTCATTACCCATTTCACTCCGATTAAAATTTCCATCAAGGCTGCTTGGTTTTGACTTGAGTTGCTTTCCTTTTAATGAGCTTGATCTAGAAAGTAAAAGATGCTAATTCATCCTTACATCTCTATCATCTCCTGGCTTTTGCTATATAAAGCATCAAGGTCGCATTCTGGGGAAATGTCTTTTTACCAAAGGTGCCATAATAATAATGAAGCAGCAATTTGTTTCAGCAAACTGCCTACAGTAATGAAGCTTAATTATAACCGTGTTATTAATACTGCTGCTTAAGGTAATTCACTTCTGAGCGGGGCGCAGAACAGTAAACTATAATTTAAACAAGAATCGAGACCTAATTTAAATCATCAGATCTGCTGTGGAAAAGGCAAACAGAGCTGGAGCTCTCCCTCGGCTGCCTCCATCACCCCCCGCTCCGCTGGCAGGGCTGCAGGAGCACAGAGAGCACTCAGGAGCAGCTGGTGCCTCCTCCTGACCTCGCACGTGCCTGTAAAACACAAAAAATTCCAAGTGCCCTGCAAGAAAGGGGGTGATGGATGTGCTTGGATGTCTGTGCTCTGTGGGCCTCCCAGAATTATTCCCTGCCAGGCAGGAGCACCACTCTCCCATGCCCAGCCTCTCTGGAAACCGATGAAATGCCACTCTTGGAATTATATTTTTACATCTTTCTTCCCCTCTGTGATTTCAGGGCATGTGCCTGGAGGCTTGGGATCGTTACAAACTCCCAGTGCTTCCCATCACGCTGCTGTCCCCTCCTGCCTGTCCCCAGCTCTCTTTTCCAGGCTGAGCATCTCCACCCAGGCCTGTCCCTGTCCTGTTCCTCCCTGCTCCCTCCCCGCCAGGGGCACGCAGCCTTCTGTGAACCTCTTTGCTCTTGGATGCTCTTTCCATTCTTTCCAGGCCTCTGCTCCCCTTTCTCCATAACAAACTGCCTTCCCTGGCACAGCTGTAAGCCCTGACATCCTCCTCCTCTGAATCCCTCATTATTTCTGCCTCTTCCCTGCACTCTCACCTCGCAGCCTCCTCCCTGCAGCATGTCCCTGCTGCACCCCTCGCCTGGCTGCCCCGGCTCCCGAAGCCCAATGACACGAGATGAAGGCTCTGCTGTGCTGCTAATGGCGTTTCCTCATCGCTTCCCTGGCAAATGGAGTGAGGAGCTGCCATCCCTCCCTCTGCAGGGCTCGCTGCCATTCCCCCAGCCCAGCGTGTGGGATGCCTTCCTCCCGGGAACATGTGGGGGGTATTATCCCACTTCCCCGGCTCTGCCAGGTGTGGCTGTGCTCAACAGGCTGGCAGGGAGGAGGAGGAGGAGGGGAGCGGGACAAGTAAATAGGTGGAATGTTTCTTCTTGGGAAGGGGAAAAAAAAAAGCCTCCATCACTGTTCCACTTGACTGCAGCCTCCCGCAGGCTGTTTCATCTCATATTATCTAAGCTCCAAGGGGGTGTCCAATTTGAGGAACAATAACTATAAAGTCATTTTCGGTCCCCCGCTGTGGCACAGCACATGATAGCCTGTGTAAAGCAGCAAACAGCCTGGCTGGCCGTGCTGCCGAGCCGGGCTGGGGCCGACTGGGCTCTGGGGGAGCTGCTCCTGGCAGCCAGGGGAACCTGCCGGGAGCCCGGGGCTCCGTTGGCACCGGGAGCAGCCAAGGGCACGGCTGGAGCCGCCGGAAAGGGCACCGGGGCAGGCTGGCACGGAGCTGATGTCCTGCAGCTCACAGCCGCCCTGCCCCCAGATCTCCTCCCAGTTCTCCTCCCAGTTCTCCCAATTTCCCCCTGCCGTGCCACCGCCGAGGTCACACCGAGCAGGAGCCTGGGCAGGGCATCAAGAGCAGGAAATTGGAGGAAAATGAACAGTTCAGTGCTGGCCTCTGCTCTGCCTCAGGAGGGGCGCGGGGGTCCCAGGCTGGGAGCAGAGGGTGCCAGGGCAGCTGTGGGGCAGTGCTGGGTGGGCCAGGAGCTGCCTGGACACGGGGATGCTCCAGCTGCTGGAATGGACTGAGGATCCACCCCCTGGGCAGAGGGGCTGCTGCTGAAAACACGAGATGAGGAGCTGGGTTTCCTTTGCAGCTGGAAGACCGTCCCAGGCCAGGAGCCAGGTGGGTTTGGGAGCCTCGTGCTCACTGGGATTGCTCCCTAAACCAGAAGTTGAAGGATGAGGCATCCACGAGCCCCCTCCCTCCAAAGGTGGAGTGAGATGAGCATCAGGAGAGCAAATAATAGCGGATACACCTGGTACATGGGATTTGGAACAAATCCTTCTGCAGGCACACTCTTGCTAGGGCTGCTTAAAGAATAAATGGAGTCAAAACGAGGAACTCCATGACAATTTATATGGATGTTCTACACAATTCAATGCTGGGGGAGAAGGATGAACCTATTACAGTAATTAACCTGTTGCACATCAAAGCAAATGTGCTAAAGCAGCTTTTCTATGCAGCAGTTCTATTCGGTGGAGGAAGGAACCAGTAGAACAGGAGGAATAAAGTGTGCCCTTCCTGCTGTCACTATCCTCTAGTTTCAAGGATCTCTCCCAAGGGATTTTAAACCCATGGCTGGCTGCAAATCCCTCTTTAGGCCCACTGGGATTCCCATGAAAGCCCCCATGGCTGCAGGGAAGGTGGTGGACAAAGCATCCTCATCTGTTCAGAGCAGTCCAGTCAGGCTGGATCTAATTTAAGAGAGAGTTTGAGAAGGGGAGAAATAGTAAGTGCCAGGGACTTCGGGAAGAGCACAAGTTTTAATTGGGTTTTATATATTAGTTAATCAGGAAGTATTTCGGTGACAATTAGGTCACAGCCTCTGGCATATCTGTGAAGCAGCCATCCATCATTAGCCCTACCTGGGCTTGCAAAGTGGTATTTATGAGTTTCCAACTGGTAAAAAAGCCCTTCTAAGAAATTAAGGTGAAAAGCACACTCCTGACCATGGGGGGAAGGCTGTCAGCTGTGATTGATGGCTGGGAGCAGGGAAGAACAGCTGTTTATTGGGTCCAGCAAGGCTGAAAGCCCTTTGTCTGTCGGCAGCAGCTGCTCCTGGAACGAGCTGCAGCTTGGGTTTGGGTTCGGGTTCGGGTTAGGGTTTGGCTTTGTCCTGCAAGGCTGTGCTGGCAGTGCTGGGGCTGTCCAGGAGCGAGGGCTCAGCGCTGATGTGATGCTGCATCCTCTGCCCTGTGTGACATCCCACGGGAGGACACTGGCTCTGGTGTGGCACAGGGCTGGAATGAGGTGGCACAGGGCTGGAAAGAGGTGGCACAGCTGCTCCCAAGTGCCCAGGAGCTGACTGAGCCCAGCTCTAGGCTGAGCCCGGCTCTAGGCTGAGCCCAGCTCTCAGCTAAGCCAGGCTCTGGCAGGCTGCTCTGCCCCTGTTGCTGCAGGAGGAGCAGCGTTCCCCGAGCCGCTGTGCACACACCTCGGTCTAAATGAGTTTGGGTTTTGCACAGCTCTGCCCAAACATGCTAAAGTCCTTCAAAATCAGTCTGTTGCTGTTGTCACTGGGGAGGGGGATGGAGCAGGGAGCAGTGTGGGTGACCCTGCTGTCCCTTGGAGCTGGGGCTCGGGCAGAGCTCACAGAGCTCACATGGACAGGGGAGGTGATCCCGGCTCTGTCTGTGCAGGACACAGTGACAGCAGGGAAGCAGTGGCCACATGAACGAGCCTGTTTCTTTTCCCTGGCATGATTCTGACCGAAGAAATGTTAATTGGGCATCTTATAAAGAATTTGTTCTCATCCTGCCAGCTCTCCAAGGAGCAGCAGAGGGTGAGGCCGGGAGTGAGCAAGAGGCAGCCATGAGCCCAATCCCATGGGATGGAGCCGGGTGGACAGATCTGCTTGGAGGCAGGAAACGGGCAAGGGAAACCCTGAGCTGCAGCTGAATTACCGAGAAGAGGAGGGAACAATCCCCTGGAAATTGCAGGTGGGACGAAGCCGAGAGGAGCCGGCAGCCCTGGGATGAGCTCAGGCACACGAGGTTCTCCTCACTGGAACAAACACTCCTGGCTGCCGAGGACAGGCAGGCAGGAGCCCTTCTCTTTTAATTATCTGCGGTGGAGCCTGTTCAGCTGCGAGTGTATCGAGCTGCCGGGCACGCTGGGTACATCCCTCCTCCAGGTTAAGTGGTAATTACACCTAATTAGGAGCAAATAAATATTTTATATGCTTTGGACTGCTGCAAGTGACCAGCAGAAACCTCTGCGTGGTGGAGAACACCTCAGCAGCTGCAAGCCCCTGCTGCAGCCGCCCCGCAGGGTCCCCTCAAAGGACAGCACGGCTCCTGTGGCTAATGCCTGTAAATCCTGCACACCCCTGGAATTCCTGCTGCAGCCTCTCTGTGTCCTGGGGATCCCTGAGCCTCCACTGCAGGCTCTTCACTGTCTTCATGGCAGGGAGGAGGACGCGGCACCGCAGCTTTGCCTTGATTACGTTGTGTTCTGCAATAAACGGCACTGAGTGTTCATTATTATTTAAACACCCCGTGCTTCCCAAGCCTTATTTGGGCGGCGTTTTTCCACAGCATATGCTGGAATTTACAGTAAGTGCAGCCGCTCTACAGTCAACATTTGGTTTCTCTCACCCACAGACTGCAGTGCTAATTAGGGGAGGTTTCCCCTCGTTATCCCGGGGAGGTCAAGCGCAGCAATTTGCATTTTGCAGAGAGCCAGAGCAGCGGTGGCAGAGCTCATTCGGCTGGGACGAGGCACAGAGATGCTGGCATGGGGCACAGTGAGCTCAGGGGCTCAGGACAGCCCTGGTACCCGGAGCTGGGGCTGGCCAAGCTTTCCCAAACATGCTGGGAAAGGAAGAAAGGGAATGAGTGGAAATCTTCATCTTGGCTGGAGAGATCACAGAGCCATGGAATCATTGAGGTTGTGAAAGACCTCATGGTGTCCAGCCTCTGACTGAGCACCACCATCTCCACTAAACTGGAGATCTTGCTGTCTCAGCCCTCCTGAGTGCTGAGTGCTCCTCCGAAGGGAGATGCCAAACTTCCCTGCAAAGCTCTGTACCCACAGCAGCCCAGGAAGGGCTGGCAGGGCTGCTGTGGCTGCCCTTGATCCTCTGCCCTCTGGCATCATCCTGCACTAAGCTCTCAAAGTGTTCCAGCCTGGCCTGGGAGCAGGGTAAATACAGGCACTGGAGCCTGGCCCGCTGTGTTTGCACAGCCCACGGTGCAAAGCATCCAGGCACGGGCCTGGAGATTGCAGAATGAAATGAAACCTCCTCCCCTGAGCCACCTCTCTCAGGGGACACAGCTCAGAGGGACACACAGCTCCCCATCCCTGGTCACCCTGGCTGCTCCAGCAATTCCACCTCTCTCTAGGAGCACGCAGAGGCTCCTGCTGAGCAGGGTCAGCCCTGTTCCTTGCTCCAGATGTGCTCTTGAGCTGTTTTTGAGCTCTATTTGGGTATTTCCACATTAATTCCAAGGAGAAAGGCTCAAAAGTTCAGAATGGGAGAGAAGGATCTTTGATGTAGGAGGCTCTTGTCTCTGAAAAAAGCTTGATATTACTATGTAAAACATAAAGGGCATTGGTAAGGAAACTGTACTGCTTAATTTAGGAACTGTGTCTTCTCAGGCTCTTCCCCCTCCTTTGTTTAATGAGCGAGGGGGAGGCAGCATTGCTTGAGAAATGAACTTTTTACTCCCGGGGTCAGAGTGGGGGACTTGTGTGGTGGGAGCAGAGGTGACACCACAGCCTGGTCTGGCCTGAGCAGCTGGGGACAACTCGAGCAGCAGAGAGGGTGGTGAGGGGGGGCTGGAACCCCTCGGTGCCCATCTGCCCCAGCCCTGGGAGAGGGGGGCGATGCCTGGTGAGCATCCTGTGTGCACCCCCCACCCTGCACTGCACTCCAGAGCTGCTCCCCTGCCAGGGCCTCCCACCCCAGCCCTGCCGGCGCTGCTGCCAAAGGCGTAATGAGAAAAGTACACCTTCCCCCCAAAATCGATAGGGAGACCTGGGGGGTCACCTAATTGGAGGCTGCTCAGCGAGCGCCAGCACAGCCGGAGCCCAAGCGCAGCACTTGAGCCTGGCTGTGAGATCATAAATCACATTCTGAGCCCAGCACAGCCTCCCCTGCTCTCAGTGCTCCATCGATCTGCTGAGGGGCTCCTGCTGCACCACGGAGCAGGAGAACGATGGGGACAGGGACAGGACAGGGACAGGGATGGGACAGGGACGGGGACAGGGATAGGACAGGGATAGGGACAGGGACAGGCACGGGGATAGGACAGGGACAGGACAGGGATAGGACAGGGATAGGGACAGGGACAGGCACAGGGATAGGACAGGGACAGGACAGGGACAGGGATAGGACAGGGATAGGGACAGGGACAGGCATAGGGACAGGGATAGGACAGGGGCAGGCACGGGGATAGGATAGGGATGGGACAGGGGCAGGCACGGGGATAGGACAGGGACAGGGACAGGAGCTGAGCTGAGCTGAGCCACGCTGAGCTGGCCAGGTGCTGCTCCAGGCTCCCAGCAGTTTTTTTTCCTCCAGTTGTTTTCCTCAGCAAGGCAATAATTTCCTTTTCCACAAAGGCAATTCACCAGCGTTTGCCGCTTCGTTTGTTTGTTCTGGTGCTGGCTTTGGAAACGCTCCAAGGATGTTGGCAAAACAAAAGCCGATCAGTTGGTGGTGCTTGGCTTTGCCTGGCCACCGTGGGTCTGTGCAGGTGGGGGAGTGACCCTCCTCACCCTGCCTGTGCCCTGCTGGGGCACAGCATGCCCTGCCACTGGCACTGCCCCATCAGCATCAGTTCCACCCAGAACCAGAACCCTCCTTTTGGGGCTCAGTCTGGTTTCCAGACAGGATGCAAAAGCCTGATTCAACAGGAGAAAGCTGTCCCAAATGAAGGAACATTCCAGTGCTGAAGGAAGGAGCCATCCTGCCCCAGGGCTGCTGCCATCCCCAGCCAGGTCCTGCTTCATAAACCCAAGCCCGAGTGATTTAGGAATGGCTTTGCCATCCCTGCAAACTCCCAGCCCCTGCCCGAGGGGAATCCTCCCAGCTGTGGTGGGGGAAAGGGAGCAGGGGCTGATGCACTTTTGCTGCTGTGTCCTCGGAAAAACACCCAGAACTTGCAGGAGAGCCCGTGTGCTCCCTCAGATGCACCCAGAAGGATTGCTCAGAGAGGAGCAGCAATAATCACCACAACCCAAAGACAAAAAAAAATAATCAAAGGCTAATCCTAAAAACTCTCCTTTAATCTTTGTGCTTCCAGATGTCGTCTCCCTTTCATCTAGGACTTTGCTGTTCACTACAGTTACAGAAACCACGAGGCTGAAAGAGGGGAGGAAAAAAGAAGAGATTAAATTAATGAGCAGGTAAGCAGGTTTATCATTTTGTCTGATCCTTCCTTCCTTCCTGCTAATTTCTCTGAGCCAATTTGGGAGGCAGAGCCTGATGGTAACTTTGCCACAGACTGTTGTATCCCTTTTCTTCCTTACATCATTTATGCCAATGATGATAATGTCTGATTTGTGGAGCTGCTTCGAGGGCTAGTGCAGCAGGGGGGTGTTGGCAGAGAAAAACATTTGCCTGCATTAGGATAATGAAATGGGTACTTTGGGCTTCTGGTAGTTCTGTCTGGGCTGTGCCATAATTAGGCTGTAATGAGCAAGGGCACAAAAACTGGAAATGTGGAAAGGGGTGGGAGAGGAACACCAGAGTGTCCTGGTGCTGGATCTTCCTGAAC
Organism: Rhabdornis inornatus; assembly: GCA_013397075.1. Classification (NCBI taxonomy): domain Eukaryota; kingdom Metazoa; phylum Chordata; class Aves; order Passeriformes; family Rhabdornithidae; genus Rhabdornis; species Rhabdornis inornatus. The sequence continues at coordinate 225,764 of VWZS01002961.1, forward strand.
CTGGGCTTCCTAAAGGTGTCCTGAGGGGCTGCAGCCATTCCCAGCTCCCCAGCACAGCACCCAGGGAGCAGGGTGGGCTGGCACGGGCACTGACCCTGCGGCACACGGGGCTGGAGTGTCCCCCGGGGTCACCCGTGGTGACACCGGTACCATCAGGTGACATCACGGGTGCCACTGGGCAGAGCACGCCGGCACACCCCGCATCCCACGGCTCGTTAACCCGGCGGGTGAGTAGCCAAACCTGAGGCCATCCATCAGGCCTCAGTGGAAGCGTTCTGTGCCCAGGGCTGGGCTGGTGCCAGGCTGTGAGCGCCGCAGGGGGAGAGGCCACCCCACACAGAGCGAGTGTGGCAGGAAATGAGCCCTGCCAGCTTCGAGGTGATGTGGCCATGGCCATTCTCCATGACCCCTGGGGATGGGGGCAGTGGATGCTCCAGCACTGGGGCCTGCCTGGGCAGCTGAGGAAGCTTTAGCTCATTTGTTATGAGCTGGAAACAGGAAACGAGCTGGTGCCAGCGTGCCGATGGCTCGTGGCTTTCAGCCTTCCTGCACCAGGGCAACAGCTTTCAATTAATTGTCCTGGGGCCCTTGTCATGCTGTGGCTCAGCAGCCAGGCCTGGAATGGACAGTGATCACCCAGCCAGGTTAAGGTCCCTGCTGTCCCTCCCTCTGCTGCTCTCGCTGCCTGTCCTTGCTGCCAGGGAGGAAGATGAACGCACGCTTAGCAAAGCATTTACCAGGAGGGCACTTCAGCACCAGACAGGTGGGTTCATAAATCCTCCAGCCCCTTCCAGACAAGAGCAGATTACTGCCTGCCCTCGATGGGTTTTGCTCAGAATTGAATTACAGGCTCTGCAGAAGACCCTGAGGGACAGGTCCTGCTCAGGGAGCCACCTGCGTCCTCCCACGCCATGGACGGGCTAAAACCAAAGCAAAACCACTACAACGGGCTTCTTCCCTGCCCTGGCACCATCCCCTGAGCCCCTGCAGCCCCTGGCAGGGCAGGAGGAGAGGCTCCAGCCTGCTGCTGCTGGCTGTGGGATCTCTGAGAGCCGCCCTCTGCTTGGATGCACCGCTCAGGACCAGCTCCTCTTCCTCTCCTGAACTTCTCTTCCTAATGATGTTTGCTCCAAAGCTGTTTTCCCCTTGGTTCTTTCCACCTGCTGCCTCCTTCCAATCCAATTAGTGCTTTGTTGGTGGTTCCTTGAATGTCAGTGGTGGTGTCCGTGTGCCCCTGGCTTTGAGGTCGGTCCCTCAGCCCCCGTCAGGCACTGTCTGACCCATCCCTCTGTTTCATCTTCTCTTGCTGGTGCTGCCTGGGCTGCTCTGAAGTGCTGGAGCTGACTCCAAAGTAGAAAGCTTTTCAATTAAGAAATTTTTTTTTTTTAGGACTCATTAAAAGAGAGAGAGAAAGAGAGAGGTTTATTTTTTTTTCCTTCTTTGCGGTAATTATTATTAATGGCCTTTCTTTTTAGCAGAGGTTTGTTACCCTGGCACAGGAGGGGAAGGCTGGCAGGCTCTGGCACAGGGGGGTGTAACTGGAAGTGACGGGGAACGATGTCTCCTACATGATTCCATTAGCAGGAGAACACATCTGAGGGAACGAGCGATTCCCAGTTCTTGTGTCGTGCACCACTGCGGGGCTGGGGAGAGGAGAAGCTGAGAGCAGAGCACGGAAAAGCCTGGCTGTGCCTCCATCTCCCACATGTCCTCCTTATCTCTGCAAACAGCAATCCTCCACTTCCAGAGAGCCTTTGGTGCCCGGGCAGCCCTGCCAGCACACCCAGCCGAGCTCCCAGGACCTGAAGTTGACCCTGTCCCACGGCAGCCATGCCCCAGCCCCTCCCTCCATCCTCTGTCCCGGCCTCCCCCTTTCCCTGCATCAAAGCATCCGTGCAGGCACAGCACCGTGCCTGACCCACTTTTGTACCCAGAGCAGCCCTGCTGCTGGGAGCTCATCATGCTGCAGTAATCCCGGGTGATCAAAGGCTCCACATCCACCCCCACGTACAGCAAATGCAGGCAGGAGCCTGGCGTGGGGCTCTGGGCAGGGAACGCCCCAGTGCAGCCTCTCCATGGGCTCCTGGCTCTGCCAGAGCACAAAGCAGAAAATGGGACACGTCTCTGGGAAGCCCAGGTGTGCACCTGGGAGATCCAGGCTGAGCAGGATGGCAGCTTGTGCCGAGCGTGGGCAGCTCCTGAGCTCCTGGAAGGGAAGGGCTGAGTGAGTGAGAGGCAAGGCCAGCCTTGGCCCTTGGGGACAAGTGGCTCAAGGCTCCTGGCGAGGAAGGAGGTGCCACGAGCTCTCACAGCTCTTCCTTCTGGTGACCCCGTGGTTTTGTTCTGCTGTGGATAAATCACATTTTCTGACCCAAATCTGCTAAGTGAGGCTGCACCTGAAGAAATTAAACCCCTCCTACGACCTGTGCTGTCAGAGCACTGAAAGCAGTGCCAGGGTGATGGCTCTTTGGTGGCCACAGCTGCAGCATCCAGGGACTGACCCCCACCCACAGATGGGGCATCCCCTGCCCACCCCAGGCTCTGCTCTCCTCATCTGGACAATCCTGGTCCAAGCTCTCTGCAAACACAGGTGGCATCAGCTGCCTCAGGATGGCTTTGGCACAAGTGACAGCAGAGAACTGCTCTTTTATTCTACTTTTATGATCCTTTTAATGAAAGCTGAGGCTCTGGAGAAGGATGGCAAGGCCTTTCCCTGACCCCACCAAACTCCCTCATTGCCCTTCAGGGATGGGCAGACACCCAGTGATAAACACTGGGCTAATGGGCACTGGCTCCACATCATAAACATCACCTCCTGCTCGCACTAATTGTCCTCCTTGTCACCGCTCCTTGCACAGTGACAAACGATTTGGGTTTAATGGAGATCAGCTTCCCCTGTCACTCCTAAGCCATCCCTCAGCCAGGGATGAGTCAGGGGAGAGGCCCTGGGTGCAGGGGAGCAGCCCCTGACAGAGACTTCCCCGTTCCCTTCTCCACCTGTGTCATCCATAACAGCCAGGCCAGACCAATTTTTCCCCAAGGCATATTTTCCCAGCCAAAGCCACTTTGTTTCCTGGAGTAGGAGCAATATTTATCCTTCCCTGTGCTGTGAGATCAAGGGAGCACTTGATAGAATTAAAAGGCAACTCATTTAAAAGCAATGCAAGAGCAGCAGTTGGATTACCTGGGAAATTCATGGCTGCAGGGTCATTTTCCGGTAATAATTTGCTGTGGACTTAAAATATGACCTTGTGTTACTTCTGGTAGAGCAGAACCTGGCCAGACTCACAGGGTTCAGGAGATGGATGGGTGCCCAAACGGTGCCAGAGTCTGGAATCTTGTTTGCAGGGCTCTTGAAAGGAAATACAAAGAAAAAAATCGAATCCCAAGTGCTCAGCTGAAGATAAGGAAAAAAATCCCCAACCTGTTACAAACTTCAGAGCTCTGGAAGAGGAGAAGCCGAGCAGACGTGTGGCAGTGAGAGCAGCAGAAAGGAAAGCGCTGACCTCTGGCCCCGGCAATAGCGAGGATTTCTTTAGATATAAAGAAGAAAGAAAGACTGTGATTGCTGGTAATGTGCTGTGAAAGAAACATTTCTTCTCAGCCTCCAACCTGCCAATTGAAGCGTGAGCTGAGGAGCAGGACATGGCACTGGGAGGCTCCGAGCTGCTGCTGCTGCTGCCCCAGCGCTGGGCACCGCATCCCGCCGGGAGCAGCAGCAGCATCCACCGGGCAGAGAGAGCCCTTGCTGCCCCAAAGGAGCCACAAAATCTGTCCTCTGCATTCCCCGCCCTGGGACAAGCGTGCTGGCCTGGCCGGACACAGTGATTGTCACATCGGAGACTTTGTTCTCCCTTGGAAAACAAAAAAATAGCACCAAGATTTACCTGGAAGGTTTGTCAGGAAGGAAATCAAACCAACTCCTAACAAACCCCTCTTCAGAAATTATCTCACTGAGTTAATGATGTAAGAAGACTGCAAGATCCAGCTGGGTGAAAAAAATCCTCCAGCTGAGATTCTCTAACAGCTTCCCGTGGTGAGGAAGTTATTAAAAATCCTGCCCTGGAGAAGGGCCCCCTCTCCGTGTTACCAACTCCCACCACCACCCAGGTGATGATTTGGAGATTTTCTGAGGTGTTTTCAGTAAAGACGACTGATTTATAAAATAGTGGGGAAAAAACCTAACTTGGCTGCTCGGCTTGGCTGCTCCATTTTTTCAGCTGAAGCTGCAGTAAAACATAAGAGTAATTTCTCGTGTTTAACCAGTGGGTTTCGTGTTGGGGTGCCTTTGAGATACCTGCACTCCAAAATATATGGTATTACAGAAGAAAAACAAGGAAAAAAAGACGTGGAAAGGTGGCATTTGGCCATTCCAAGGACACCAGGGAGGAGCAGAAGAAGCCAGCTGAGCTTGGTGGGTGCTGCAGGAGCAGTGCAGAACTGGCCACCAAGGGAGGGCAAAGAGCCTCCAAGGCTGAAGCTGGGTATGGGGTTATGCTCCCCAAGACCCCCTCCAGCCCTCCTTGTCCTTGTCCAGGCATGGGAGCCGTCCTTTCCCACAGCACAGCCACCCCTGCTGTGCATCCATCCCCTCGGAAAAGCCACCACGTTTGCCATTGTGCAAACCAGACATCACCGCAGCCAGGCTGTGACCTGAAGGGGCACCCGGGCTGCTGGCAGAGCCCACAGACAGAGTTTTTCCCTAAAAAGCCACGTCTTTTCCCTAAAGCTTGCAGACGTGAGTCTGGCAGGGCTCCCCAGCTCCCTGGCTGGTGGCTGCAGCTAATCCCTGTTAGAACATCCCAGCGAACCTGTCGGGCTGTAAATCGCTGCCTGCTGAGCACCCAGGACACGCAGATCGAGGTAAGTTTACTCCGGAGAGCCAATTAGTGCAAATCTGGCCTGGTAATTACCGTGTGATCAGATGCTGATATCTCCGGGCAGATAAGGCTGGGGAAGCGTCTCTGACGGCAGTGGCAGTTGTTCTGATGGCCTCACCTCCATCCCCAAAGCCTCTGGCAGGTTCAGCCTCGGGCAGGGAGCAGGGAAGAGCTGCGGCTGTCCCTGTGGAGCTGTGCTCCAGCCTCCACCCGGAGCTGGACACCTCCTCCTTGGCTGGCAGAGCCCAGCCCTGCTTCTCCTGCTGCGGGCAGTGTTTACCTGCTGGGGGCTGGCACCGTCCCGGGGGGAGCCCAAGGGGCTGCAGGAGCGCGGGGATGCTCAGAGCCCGGCAGGAGGGAGGCACCCAGTGCTGGGGAGGCTCTGAGCCTCTCGGTGCTGCCTTTGTCCCTGCCATGAGGGATGGTGTGAGTGCTGCTCCAGCCCATGTTTGTGCTCTGTGCTTCCCTCGATGAGGAGGGGACCAGAGCAGATTCGATTGCAGAGGAGAAAAGAGGATTTTGGCACAGGACGGAGTGCTGGGTGGGATTGTCAGCCGGATCCACTCCCCTGCATGGGAGTGCAAACGGGGTCAGGCACTGGCACACGTGCTGGAGCTGCTCGTGTGTGCAGCTGATGCCTCCGAGAGCAGCAATCACCCTTTGGTGAGCCCCACAGCGCTTCGGGAAGTGTCCCACACTGCTCCCCTTGTCCCAGCCCCCGGCAGCGCGGTGAGATCATCATTCCCACGTTATGAAACCTGGAGCTGAGGCTCCTTGGGGTGAGTCTGGGCTCGTTCTGAGGAGGCGTGGGGACATTTGGGTATAACTGGCTGGAGTCATCGTTATGAAACCAGGAGCCATATACCACCAGGAACAGAGCAGTAAAGGATCCTAAACCTCCCTGACGGTTCTGGTGCTTAATGTCTGCCTGTGGCTTAATTACACCATCAATTCCATTAAATAGCACTGTAACAACCTGGAATTTAATGAATACATAGAAAAGAATAAATTGGACTCACAGTGTAACTGATATTCCTTTATGGAATCAGAGAAAACTGAAACAGAGGTTCAGTTTCTTTTTAGTGAAAGTAGAGAAAGGAATACATTAAAATTAAAGGTTTGAGCTGTAGCAGCACTGGCTCCAGACCTGTGGTGCCTTGGGGTGGCCCTGCCCAGAGGCTGTGACACGCCATGCAGGGCATGGACAAAAGCAGAGGCTCCCAAACAGGGGCACGGCTGTGTCAGAGCCAGCCAGACCCGTGTGCTAGCCCTTGGCCCAGCTCCCCCAGCATGGAGCTGACTGTCCCAGCACTGCCAGGCTGCTCCTGATGCTCTGCATCCTCTCACAGGGTACAGGCACATCCCTCCCTTCCCTCGTCTTTTTAAACTCTGCGTTTCAGTGGAAGAAGTGTTTGCTTTTTTCGCTTAAATAACCACACACTGTTTGCTCTCGAGGTGTTGAAGCACCCGGACAAATTTCCCGTGTGTTGACGAGGAGCAAACAGTCCGGCAGAGCAAGCAATGTTTGCAGAGGAAATCCAGAGGCGTCCCGGTGCGTTCGGAGCTGCGGCTGCACGGAGAGGGAACGGCGGCACTGCCGGCTCTGTGTCACGGTGAGGCTGCCTGCAACAAGCCCAGCAGTGCCGTGCCCTCCTCCTCCTCCTCCTCCTCCCACGAGCACCCCGAGCCCGCGGCTGTTCCCCGCTCCAGGCAGGGATGCGCTCTCAGCGCTGGGCAGAGGCAGAGAGCAGCAGGGCCGTGGTTCCGAGGCTCCAGCCCAGCCTCCCGCAGCGTTAGCCATGCTCCAGAATTCCCCAGAGCCCGAGGGGAGCGGAGCTGGGCAGTGCCCACATCCCGCATCCCCTGCCATGCCCCTCGCCCGCAGCCACCCCGGCCCTGCCCTCGCCACAAACCGCTCCGGGCTCCTCCTTGGCACACGGCTCTGGGTTTTTCCCCTCTAAACGCGGCTGCGCTCGGTGTTTGCTGACAAGCACGAACGGATGCGGCGGTGCCACCCCTCCCGGGCCGGGGACACCCCAGGGCTGCGGGCACCGGGCGGGGTGGAGGCTCGGCAGCTGCTGCCGTGGCTGCTGGCTGTTCCCTGCCCAGCCTGGCACGGGCAGCAGCGTGGCCCGTCCCTGCTCTGCAGGGATATCGTTCCCTGCGTGCCGGGCGGGGTGCGGCGCGGCGGTGACCGATGCGCGGGGCTGATTGCCTGTACGGCGATGCTGAAAGGGGTCGCGACTCCCTAAGTGCTCGTCAGGATGAAGGATGACAGCCTCAGACAGCGAGACACTTCCCTCCTCTCCCGCAGCTGATGAGTGCTCTGGCGGCCAGGGCTGCTGCTGCTGCTGCTTTTAGTTTACTTTCCCTTTGTTATTTCACTCCCTTTTAATTGTTTAATTAATTTATTTGTTGTAGTTTTCTCCCTCCTTTCTGCCCCCCGACCCCCCTCCATCCTCTCCTGCTTTCCCTCTGGCTTCTGCAGCTATTTGTGTTGGATCCCGAGCAGTGAGCACTCTCAAAATTTAATTAGGCATTTGGATGGAACCTGAAAGCTGAGCCCGTGCTGGGTTTGGGTTCCCCCGGCCCCGGCCGCTCTCTCCTAAGGCCACTTCACAGTGGGCAGAAGGACACAGGAGCCCCCGGGGGGACACAGGAGCTCTCCCAGCCCCCAGCAGCAAATATCCCTCGTTCCCAGTGGAGGAACCGGGATGGAGATGGGCGCGCGTTTGTCACCGGAGCCTCTCCCCGGCTGCTTTCCCCCGGAGCCAGGGCCGGAATGAGCTGCAGGGAAGGGAATACCGATTCCTGTGCTGGCGGGCTGGAGGGCAGCTCCGCAGCCAGCATCCCTGGAGATGTGCTCCAGCTCCAGGCACGGGATGGAGAGCGGGGAGCGCCGGGATCGGGGCTGCAGGGGAGAGGAGGGGGCTCGGGGGGTGCAGAGGAGAGGAGGGGNCAGGATGCTCAGAGGGCATCTCTGCAAACCTGGCTTCTCGCTCTTCCCTGAAGTTTTGCCTCCAGCGCCTTTCAGGAATGAGCTGTAAGCGAGGGATGGGATATTCCCGTCCCGAGGGTTTGTTCTGAGGATGCTGCCCTGGAACTCCAACCCCATGTCCCTCCCTGCACCCCGCGGGTCCCACACCGGCGATTGTCCCCTGCCACGAGCGCTGCTGGGGACATGGCACAGGCTCCTGGCAGTGTCACCTGCAGGCCCAGGCACCTGCAGGCACTGTCCAACACCACCTCAGGCCAGGACAGCTCTTCCTCCCCTGCTCCACTTCGGTATTTTTTTTCCCTGCCTTTTTTGATTATATAATTGTCCTCCTCATTACCTGCCTGTGTCCAGAACACAATCCCTGTGTCCAGAGCACAATCCCTGTATCCAGAACACTATCCCTGTGTCCAGGACAGGATCCCTGTATCCAGAACACGATCCCTGTGTCCAGGACAGGATCCCTGTATCCAGGACAGGATCCCTGTATCCAGAACACTATCCCTGTGTCCAGGACAGGATCCCTGTGTCCAGAGCACAATCCCTGTGTCCAGAACAGGATCCCTGTGTCCAGAACAGGATCCCTGTGTCCAGAGCACAATCCCTGTGTCCAGAACACAATCCCTCATCCTGAGACATCCACAGGGAGCTGGAGGGAGGATGAGGAGGCTGGGAGAGATGCTGTGGTAGCTGGGCAGAGCCAGAACTCCCCAGGCACCCCCATCCATGCCCTGAGGAGAAGCTGCCCCAAAGCAGGGAGCCCCCTTTTCATCTCCTATTAAACTAGTGAGTGCTTGAGGAAGTGCTGCCTTCCCTGGATTTGCACATTAAGGCCTGGAAGTGTGAGCAGGCACTAATAAATTACTCACTGGATTGACAGTTTGAGGCTTTTTTTTTTCCTACTGTAAAACAAGTTTAAAAATATGCCAGGCTCATTCTTGCCTCTATTTTTTTTTAAGGATCAGTTAGGCACAGGGACTCCAGAGTGAATAAACTGGGATTTATGTCCCCGTCAGTCGGATCCTTAAACTTCCTAAGTGCTTAAAACATACACATTTTAACTTGAAAAATTACCAGGTTTGTCTAAAGGAAAATTTCAGCATAAAACAGGAAACTCATTTGAAGAGAGAAATTCTCCAATGAAGCGAACCCAGGCAGTCATAAAAAAGTTAAACCAGGCATAAAGGGAAATGTCAGATGTGTGGGAGAGCCAGATGTCTCTCTATTTTTTCTCTTTTTTTTATATTTTTATAACCTAGATCAGATTATAGGAGAATATATGAATGTATCTCACAGGGAGGGGGATGCAGCGAGAGGAGGAGGATTTCATTCCCAGCCTGTAACTTGCTGTAACGTGGAGCACTCTACAAAGAAAAACATTTTTTTATTTCTAAATAAAGCACTTTAGAGTGACACATTTATTGCTGGCAAAGAATTACTCAAATAAGAGACATTGTCAGCTATTTATTTTAAAAGCTTTTTTTATTTTTTGAGTTTGGGGAAAAAAGAAAGATCAAAACCCCTTTCCATTCTTCACAATATTCCCTTAAAAGCTTTAAAATAAAGTGGGTTTTTTTGCTCCTGGGTTGCATTTTTGGTGTCTCCAGGGCTGTGCAGCCCGGGGGAGCCTGCAGGGAGCTGGAGTTCCCACAGGGAATGCTGGGATGAGCCAGGGCTTAGCTGGGAGCTGCCCACACAGACCCTGCTCTTGGCCCAGCTGCCACCATGGGCATTTTGCAGGGACAGAAATGGGAATTGGGAGTTGGGAGTTTCCCCAGGTGGGGCTGCAGCAATGTGTACCTGCAGCAGGAGCTGCCAGGGCTCTGCCACAGGAAAGGCTCCCGTGGCTGTGCTGATCCAGAGCAGCCCCAGAGCCCTGGGAAGTCTGGGAGAGGAGCAAGGAGAGGAAGAGGAGATGCTCCTTTGCCGGGCATGTGGCAGGGATGTCCTGGGGTGGGCCATGCCAATGGTTTGGGGCTCAGGTGTGGGGTGAGAGGTGTTGGGGTGTGGAGAGGTTTGGGAGAGGAGATCCCGTGTGTGGAAAGAACACCCAGCCTGGAGCATCTGGGAGCTGTGGTGGAGCCAGCAAGGCCAGGCAATGTGAAACACCTCATTGCACAGCTCTGACACCAAACCCGAGTGCAGCCAGGGCTGTGAGTGTCAGCCCCTGCCCAGAACAGCACACACAACGTGCCCACCAGGGCTCCCCACTCAGCCTCGCCACCAGCACAGCTGCAGCGCCTTTCTCAGCCTCTGACATGTTTGTCCTCTTCCTCCTGGGGAAAAAAAAGAGAAGGAAAACAGATCTGTCCATGCCAGGCTGCAGAGAATGTCCCTGGCTGCCCAGGGCAGACGTGGCTGAGCCCATGGAAGGGCATCCCTGGATCCCAGACACGGCGTGGCCAGAGCTGCTCCTCAGGGGGGCCAGGGCAGCGCCTCTGGGATGGAACCAGGGGCTCAGGAGCAGCCAGAGGGAAGGGTTCTGCACAGGGAAGGGCTCTGCACAGGGAAGGGTTCTGCACAGGGAAGGGTTCTGCACCAGGGGGAGATGCAGGAGGCCAAGGGATCCTTGCCTTGCCCTCCCCTCCCTGTCCGACTCCAGACCACCTTTAATTTGTCTGCACTGCTTTGGATTTGTTGTTTCATTAGCTTTTCATTTCGGCTACTTTCTTTCCCCCATAGATTATTCTATTCCTCTTGCTTTCCCCCTTTTCTGTTCCTTTTGCCCTATAATTGGATCATTTGCAGTTTATAGGAAGGATGAGAAACAAAAGGTATTGACAACGTGAGCATTCAAAATTATATGTCAAGCTCAAAAAAAAAGAGATGAAAAGAAAATCTGGGTCCTCTTTCTTTGCATTCTGATTTCTGAACCTGCAGAGCTCATTAGTTTCCTGTGATTGGGACTTTTTCTGTGTCTGTGGAAACCAGAAACCTACTTTTAAGAAGAGCTGTAGTCAGTTGACTCCAGAGATGAGAAACAGCGAGGTAAAAGCTCAGCATTAAACTTCTCTTCTCTTCTCTTCTCTTCTCTTCTCTTCTCTTCTCTTCTCTTCTCTTCTCTTCTCTTCTCTTCTCTTCTCTTCTCTCATTATCAAGCACAGATTTACATCCAGGCCCAATGCTTTTCCCACTGACCCCTGAAAACACAACCAGACATTCTCTGGAAGAAAACAAATGAAGTTTTTGTGCTGGATCCCTTCTACTCACCAGCAACCGTCCACCAGGGTGGCACAACTCAAATCCCTTATTCCAGAGAAATGGGAGCTCCCTGTGAACCCCCAGCTGTAATTCCCAACTTCCAGCCTCATTTCCTGCTGCCACTTCTGCCAGGCTCTGTCCCCAGAGCTGCTGGGGCTCCAGGAGGTGGGGATGGAAGGCAGGGATGGATGGAAGGTGGGGATGGAAGGCAGGGATGAAATTCAGGGATGGAGAGCAGGGATGGAATTCAGGGATGGAGAGGAGGGATGGAGAGCAGGGATGGAATTCAGGGATGGAATTCAGGGATGGAGAGGAGGGATGGAGAGCAGGGATGAAATTCAGGGATGGAATTCAGGGATGGAGAGGAGGGATGGAGAGCAGGGATGAAATTCAGGGATGGAATTCAGGGATGGAAAGCAGGGATGGAATTCAGGGATGGAATTCAGGGATGCAGAGCAGTGCTGGCTGCATTCGGGACGCCCTGCCAGCGCCTGACCAAGGCTCAGACCAATTACTGCTGGCGTGAGCCCAAGCCATCCATCTCAGCAAATTTCCCTCCAGGGGCCACCCCATTAGCAGAAAATAACTAATTATTGCTGTCAGCTTTAATAAAAAAACATTAGTTGAAAGATATTCCCCCCAACTTTCCATTGCTGTATAAATTACAGGAGACAAAACTAACTTCTAAATTGAGTAATTCCAGACATTTGTCAGACTCCAAGAAATGCTTTAATTAGCGTTGGTTAATAAAGTGTTTAGGTAATTAGGAGAACATTTGTCCTGCCTGTGCAGATTTTTTTTTTCCTCTTGCTTACGACAACTCAAAAAAAATTAATTGGAGTCCAGGCTTCAGGAATCACAAAGCTTTTTTGGTGCTTTCTTGGTGCGACTGTTAATGATTCTAGGGGGAGTTGCCTCTAGTGATGGAGTTCTGGAATTTTTCCCTCCTCTTTGTGGCTGTTTTGTCTGACGTGGGGAGCAGCAGCTCTCGGGGGATGGATCAAACCCAGCCCCAGCAGCTGATTCCCCGCGGGGCGTCGGGCGGGACGCGCTCCGGGAGCCTCTGTGTCTGCAGCACACGGGGCTGTGCCAGTGACAGCGTCGTTCTGGCTCCAATCCTGGGCCCAGACACAGGAGCTGAGCTGAGCTGAGCTGAGCTGAGCTGAGCTGAGCTGAGCTGGGCTGCCAGCCCACAGAGCTGTCACCCTGCCAGAAAGCAGCACTGAAACCCCCAGCCCCCACCCTGCTGCTGCTGCTGACAGCTGCTGCCATGGCGATGGTCCATGGCACACCCAATATCCCATCCCTGGCACACCATTCATCCCATCCCTGGCACACCATTCATCCCATCCATGGCACACCCAGCATCCCATCCCTGGCACACACAATATCCCATCCCTGGCACACCCAGCATCCCATCCATGGCACAGCCAGCATCCCATCCATGGCACACCATTCATCCCATCCATGGCACACCCAGCATCCCATCCATGGCACACCCAATATCCCATCCATGGCACAGCCAACATCCCATCCATGGCACATTCCAATATCCCCTCCCTGGCACACCCTGCATCCCATCCATGGCACACCCTGCATCCCATCCATGGCACATTCCAATATCCCCTCCCTGGCACACCCAGCACCCGTCCCTGGCACACCCAGCACCCGTCCCTGGTGCTCAGGAGCCCAGGGCAGCCCGGGCTGTTGGATGCCCCAGCTGTTTGCCCTGGGCAGGATTCCAGCAGCCTGGCAGGAATCCGGCCCTGCCGTGCCTATAAAAGTTCTGTGCTGGGAGCACCGGGGCTCTCAGTGCTGAGGGCAGCTCTGAGTGCTGCAGGGAGGGCAGGAGCAGGGAGCAAGGATTATTTTTAGCAGTGTTAGATAACAGGGCTGCAGCAATTCCTCTGGACGAGACCACAGGGCAGAGAGGCAGCCCCGAGGAGAGCACAGAGCGGGGCATGGAGGTGAGGCTTTTTCCTGCTCACCGAGTCCAGACTCCTCTTGAGGTTTCCACCTTGCACTCGTGCTGCAGGAAGCTCTTCTCTGCTCTTGAAGCAGCTCCTTGTGCCTCTGTGTGCTCAGCAGGCCCTGGCACAGCTGCTGGAGCAGCCAGCTGAAACCAGCTCCACTCATCGGGCTGAGCTCGGTGCAGAGCAAAGGCACAGATGCTTGTGCTTCAGATGTTAAAAATTTAAGAACTAGTTAGTCTTGAAGATGTCCTCATGGAAAGGTCTTCGTGTTGTCAGTTTAAAAAATCCCATGTAGGTGTAGCTCACATCCTGCCAAGCACTTTTAGTGGGAGCTGCATCCTGCTGTGGTCCCGGGGTCGTGTCCTCACCAACTGCTTGGCATCAGTTCCTGCATCTCATCCAATCACTGCATTAAGTGACTCTGCAATTAATTTGCTCGTCTGGGTTACAGGAGTGTGGGAACAATGAACACACAATTTTCTGGTCTGCTTTGGGCTCATCACAGCAGGCTCTGTTTGCCCTGAGTCCCTCAGGTTTGCAGCCTCGCAGTCCTTTAGCTCCCTCTGCACTCCTGGGCTGTCCTTCTGTGCCTTTCTCCACGGAGGAGCTCTGTGCTCCTGGTGCCTCATTCCCCCTGGGGAGAGAAGGCTCTGAGAGGCTGCTTGGCTCTGGGATTCCTGATGGGATCCCAGCTCCAAGCTTTGGGTTTGTGCACAACTCCATGGACACAAAACTCTGCAGAGTCCTGGAAGGGAAGGGGACGATTGAACTTGTGGCCCCTGAACCAGCTGGGCAGCACAAAGGCTCCGTGGGAATCAAAGCCAGCTCTTTGCCATCCTTTAACCCATGGTGATGTGTCACTGATCAGCACATTGGTTCTAATAGCTCCCCAGGTAGATTTGGGAGAGCAACGAGTTGAACATAAAAAATCCCTTTATTATTGCCATTTTGCTTTTATATACCCATCAAGCTTTCATATTTAATCTCCTACATCACAATAGCTGATCATTTTTAACATTTGACATTGATAAAGTGCCCACTGCTATTATTCTGACATACTATAAAACATTACACCCATTTGCGATAGAAAAGGCAAAGAATCAATACTCAGCCCCATTTTCCAGTGCAGCAGTAAATCATGGGGAGACTAACAAATTGTTTTAAATATAAGCACCTTCAAAACCAATAAAGAACCCAAGCGATCCCTGTCCATTGTCACAGCTGTCAAACATCTTTACTGCTAAATGGACATTGGGGGGTGGCCCAAAAGGGCTCAGCTCAAGCCCCAGGTCCCCTGGGAGCCAGACTTGGGGGGCTCTTGGATGTGCTGTGAGTTGCTTTGGGCAGCTGGAGGGGTGTCAGGGCAGCCTCAGCTCACCTCTGCCAAGGCTGCAGGGTACCAAGAGCGAAAAGAGGCTCGGGAGGTGAAGCTGCTCACCCAGCAGTGCAGAGAAAATTGCAGCTCCCAGCTGTCCGCAGCCCAGGGCAGGGCTGCGAGGTCAATCCTTCCTGGAGGCGGCACAGAAAACGTTCCCAGATTGCTTTTTTTGGCGAGCTGCTCGTGCTGGAGAGCAGCGACCTGGCTGCGGGCGGGGGCAGCCGTGTTTTCCCTGTGCTGCCCCTGGGGGTGGTGTCACCACGGGTGTCACCGCTGTGTCACCACCTGGGTGCTGGCAGCACCAGCCAGGGGAAGGCTGAGTCAGGCATTGCCTGGCGCTGTCCCGTCCCTGCTGGCACATCTGGCACATCTGGGAGGTTCTCAGTCCTGGGGCTCACCCTGCATTGCTTCCCTGTGAGTCGTGTGTGTCCCCGTGTGACCTCTGCCCATCCATCTCCTCCCTGTGCTGCTATTTAGTCATGGGAAGGTAAAACGAAAGGAAAAAGTGAATAATTTTACGTCTGAGGTGATGTAAACCTTGTGTGCATAGTTTAAAAATGTCTCTGGCACGTCTGCTGTCAAAGAGCTCCTAAATAACATGGTTTACCTGCGTTGACTGATTTATAGGAACGGGGCTCCCAGACCCCAAGGATGACATTTTAAACACATCTTCCTTTCATTTGTAAGGGATTAAATGAACATGTTTTGACAAGATTGATCAGATGGAGGTTCAGACGATTTCTCTTTGCGCTTCAATCTATAGCTGGTAGAACTGAGAGAATATTCCTGTGTCTCATTACGATAATGCAAGGCTGGCACCTCTGGAAATGAATGTTCAGGGAGCTCCCCGAGCCGAGGCTGCCCTGGGGAGGCGCTGGCAGCCTGGGCAGTGCAGACCCTCTGTTGTGTCCTGAGGTTCATCTACTCCATCACTGCGCTTTTATTTCACAGCAGCTCCTCAGCTCTCTGCTCCCAGAGCATTGCTGAGCCACACCTGGGGCACAGGGAGGTTCTCACTCCTGTTTCTGCACAGGAAAGTGTTCCCTCCCGGGCTGGAATGCTCTTCTTGCTCTCACCAGGAACTCCATCTCCAGGGGGCTGTGCCTGCTGCAGGTGGGGATGCACCAGAGCCTGCTTTTGTCTTCCAGCCCCTCATTCTGCAAAACGTCCCGAGGCTTTGGGCACAGGGGCTTGAGGCAGGGGTGGCTTTGCCCCTGCAGGATGAGGTTTTTGGAGTTTATGCTCTTTGTTTCAAATTCGCTGACTTTGTGACCACCGGCGTGGGCTGCCTGCCCTGCATTGCCTTAGGAAAAAATAAAGGAATCAAAACCATCCTTGAATTCAGGCCAATGTCTCCAAGCCCTGAAGCTTTGGAAGACCCAAACCGGTTTGTTCTTGCCCCAGAACCGCTCAAGCCTTGCAGTGCCTTGCACAGAGGGGGTGATAAATCACCGAGTGCTCCTTGTGGACATGGGGATTTGCTGATCTGGCAGAGGCAAAGGCCCAGTGAGGAATCACCAGACCTTGGCAGGGCTGGGCTGCTCCTGGTTCTTCCCACACAGGTTGTGTTTCTCCCCCTGGCTAAGTCACAGCCCATCGTGATGATGCCCTTAGGCCAGATGGGAATGGGGAGGGACATTTCCCCCACCCTGCTCTTGGCCTGGGGACATGATTTCTGTCCTCCCTGCCTCCCTCCAGCCTTAGGAATCCCTCACCCTTGGATGCCAGGGGAAGGCAGCGTTGTCTGGGCACTGGCTGGCAATTTGCATTGCTGCATTATGCATGGGCAGAAAACACAGGAATAAAGCACGAGGAACAGGAAATCACTGCGGTGTTTTTAATCTGAAAGGTGAGATCGAAGCGCTGTTTGTAGGCTGCCTTTAATGGCCCTCGATTGGCAATTAGTGTTATATTATCACATATCTTTAATAGAATATTGATGCTGTTGGCAGAGATATAATCCCAGTGTCAAGAGTAATTCCCCTCTTTCCAGAGTGTTGCACTTATTACGTGAGGGCCGAGACATTCCTGATCAATCAGGATCAGCACTTCCAGCAGCGGCTGGGGGCATGGCAGGGATGCATGCTAATCATTATTAATGATCATTAATGATTATTAATGGTCTGCTTGGGGAGGGAGGTGCCTGCTCCCACTCCTGCCAGCTCTGGGGTTGGGCTCAGGGAGAGCCTGAGGGGTCCAAGGTGCATCCCAGATCCCAGAGATCTTCCCCAGAGCCACAGCACAGCCAGGCAGAGCTCCTGGTTCATTATTCATTTACCTTGGGCTGCCATTGGAGAGCAGGTGAAGCAATAACAAATACCAAACAACAGAAGCTAATCTCTGTCCACGGCGCTGTAATAAATGGGAATTGAAACAAAAAATCAATGCAGATCTGTTAATTCCAGGCAGTCCTGGGTCAGCTGCAGAGCAGAGTCCAGCCCTGGTGGGATGCTGCAGCCAGATGGGCACAGGAATTGCCATGGCATGGAGTGTTATTCCATAGGCACAGGAATTCCCATGGCATGGAGTGCTATTCCACAGGCACAGGCATTCCCATGGCATGGGGTGTTATCCCACAGGCATTCCCATGGCACGGGGTGTTATTCCACAGGTACAGACACAGGCATTCCCATGGCATGGAGTGTTATCCCACAGGAATTCCCATGGCATGGGGTGTTATTCCATAGGTACAGACACAGGCATTCCCATGGCATGGGGTGTTATTCCACAGGTACAGACACAGGCATTCCCACGGCATGGGGTATTATCCCACAGGCATTCCCTCGGCACAGGGTGTTATCCCACAGAGCTGCACCTTCACAAGAGGCTTTTCCTCTGCTGGAAGCCTTGAACTGCTCCTTCTCCCCAGCCCCACAGCCCCACAGGATCCCTGGGGGATGCCAGCCTTCCCCTGCCTGGGTGTTCTGGCAGTTTTGTTCGGTGTGGGAAGTGCCTCATCCCAGCAGAGCGATGGGATCGTGCTCCTGGCACATCCTAATGCCAAATATCAATCGTGGACAGAAACAATCAATATCAAATGTACATGTACATTTCAACAATGTACAGTAACAGTGGCTGGTGGCAAAGGACACTTCTTCTGGAAGGGGGGACAGAGGAATTTCTGCACTAACCCAGACCCCAAGAGGAATCTGTGCCCCCTGAGCAGGAGCCTGCTGCAGAGCTGAGCCCAGCAGTGCTTCCTGGGGGAGCTGGGATTCTGTGAACCTCAGCACTTCTGTTTGTCACCAGCATGAAAGAATTTGATTGCTGCAGAAGCCACTGTAGCGAGACAGCCGTAGACAACATCCCCCACTGGAGACTGAGCCACACATCCCCACACCCTGGGAGTTCTGCATTGCTAAAATGGCTTCTGGGGAGGACGGGGAGGACTTCCCTTTCCATGGGACCCAAAAGTCCTTTTCCCAGTTTTGGGCAGGCTGTCCCTTGTCCCCCCACTTCCCTCCACCAAGGGGAGCTGCAAACCCATCTCAGAAGGGAAGATGGTTCAAGCTTTGGGCTCAGCTGGAGCTCCTGGTGAGGTGACAGCACCATTGCTCCGAGGCCATCCCTGCAGCCCTGGCTGTGCTCCAGCCTGACCCTGCCCCGGTGCTGGCACTGCCCACTGCCTCCCCCACAAACCCTGCAGTGAAGAGGAGCTGTGGATGCTCCTCCATCAGCCACGTGGGGCCACCTCCAGGAGCCCCAAACCCACTGGAGCTCTGTCACTTCCATGTGTGCTCTCCCTGATTTATTTCTCTTTTCCCTTTCAGTGCCTGCTGAGCTGAAGAGCTGAGGGTGTGCTGTAGTGCTGTGGGATTTACACCCTCCTGCTCCTCTTCCTGCACAAACCTCTTCCAGAACTCCCTTGTCTTTGTTGCTTTCTGCAAGACTTGGAGGTGTGTGGCCTCAAGTCCATGGATATGGAAGGGAAGGCTGGTGAAACCAGCTCCTGACGGGAATTCAGCAGGCTGGAGGGGCTTGTGCAGCACAGCATCCCACTGCCATCCACCTCAGCAGGACTCAGAGCTCCTGGAAATCCAGATTTGTAGTCTTGGAATAAATCCTGGAGATGGGATATGGTGGAAGGGAGCCGCTACCAGGAGATTCCAGCTTCAAAGCCTGGATGTATTTAACTTCTAGCAAAGCACCACGATCTGAAATCTTTCCTTGGAAGGCACAAACGCGTCGGCAGCGGGGGCTCCCGGGTGGTGACGGAGCAGCACATTAGCATAAATTTTCTCAGGAACTGAACTGTCACAAGGCCAACCTTGAAAGCTATTTGGAGTATTTACAGCTTTTATGAAGCCCCCCGGGAGAGAATAATCTCCAAGTACTGCAGAACTGCTCGGAAGAACCGTGAAAAACATCCAGTTTAGGAGCAGCTTTGCCTGCATCTCTGTTTTTTGTAAGCCCTCACTCCCACCACAGCTCTGTCCCCACCTGGGTCTCTCTGCCAGAGCAGTGAGTCACAGCAAGGTGATGATGATGGCACAAGCAGAGAATTACGAGATTGGCCAGGGAAAAGGCAGCAGTGGGTGGAAGGCTTCGGGAAAGAAAGTGATGTCTTCGAGTGAATCTCTATTTGGAAATAAGAAACAGAGGGAGAAACATGGAAGAAGATGAAGCAGCTGAATTGTCTCAAAGCAGCCTGCTTTTCCTGCTTTTCCTGCTTTTTCTGCTTTTCCAAGAGGTATCAGTGGGTTTAGGAGTCTACTCAAACCCATGTACCTCCTGTTACCCCATCCTCAGGATCCTGTAACCATGTCAACCAGGAGAGAAGACATGGAAAGCCAGAAAAAAAAAAAAAGAAAAAAAAAGAAAAAAAAAAAGAAAAGGAGAACTCAGCTTGAAAGCCACTATGTTTTGGATTATGCAAGCACATGAGTACCTGATCTAGCTCCCGAAATTACAGGGTTGCACAGTGTTCTGTTTACAGTGGGATGTCACAGGCTGTAATGAGCTGCTGTGTCATTATGGGAGCAGATGCCAAACAGATCTCGGCGTGTTTATGGAAAGGCTCTCTCTTGCTGTAGAGCTGCACAGGGGTTTCAGGCTCCTGGCAGGTTCAGAGGACAGGGATAATGTTTGTGCCAGGGCTGTGGGTGTGCAAACACAGCCCAGAACATGGAGCTGCTCCCCTGGCACAGACAGGCATGGCTGGAATATCCATCCCAGCCCGGAGCTGCCTGCTCTGGCCACCCCATCTCAGCGGCACTGCCATCATCACTGCCATCATCCCCTGATGCTGAGCCCCACCAGGGAGCAGCAGCACTCCCAGCCCCGTGAGGCTCCATGCTGGGAGTGCATCCATCCCTTGGGAAGGCAGGACCCACGGGTGGCTCAGCGCTCCCGAGCTCTGGGAAGCTTAGGAAAACAGCAACGTCGTTCCCTGCATGGAATCACCTGGGAGGAACAACAAGCAGGGCCCCTCTTTGCATGCGTTTGCCAAAAAAATCAGCGTGTGCATGAATAGAGAGGGAAATAAAAGGTTTCTTGGAGCTCGTCTTCGGGGCGCAGCAGCGTGAGCACATGTTTTATTCAGCGAGGAGCAGCTGCACTACCTGGAGCAGAAATTCAGCTTGTTGAGGCCTAATCTAGGTAGATCACTGAAGCTTTGGAGAGTCTAAACATCCAGAGAGCAGCAGATCTCATCTTTATTGCAAGCAAGGTGCTGCTGCAGAGGGGGTCAGCCTTGGTCTTGCCCTGTGTGACCTCGGCAGTGCCTGCTGTCCCATGGGAATTCCCTCAGTGCTGGGAACCCTGTGGGGCAGCTCGTGGCTCTGCCCTCCAGCCTGGCACCCTGAACACCTCAGTGCCACTGAGCTGTTTGTGCAATCCCCCTTCTCCTCTGTTGTCCCCTCCTGGCACCCTGGCCTGTGGGATCAGGGCAGGACCCCCAGGATGTGCTGCTGCTTCCAGCCCACCTGGGAACCCCCTTGCAGGGCTGTGCCAGCTCTGGGGCTGCCACTCCACACATCCTGGGCAAAAGTGGGAGCATTCCAGTGTGCAGCCTCTGCCTCTGCTGCCCGGGTCAGATGGATGAGGTCGTGACATTCTTTTATTCTCCTCTCTTCTGTGTGCTGGGGTTTGGAAGATAAAGTTAGTAAAATTCCTCCTGTTCAGGGCAAAGGGCAAAACTTGCAAAGGGAAAAGCCTGGGAAATAGAATCCCTTATGTACCAGGAACTGGGAGACATTCCAGCCTTGAGCTGGAAGGAGCAAGATCCCCTCTGCTGAGGCTGTGCTTACCCCGACAGTAATTCAGGGTCCAGGCTGCCTTTTCCTTGCCTGGGCCAAAGGGTTCTCCCTGCAGCCCTTGGGATCACACTGACAGAGCGCTTTCCCATCCTCCCCACCCAGCTGTGACCCCACAAGGCTGTCCCTGTGTCACCCCTCTCCACAGAGTGGCAGAGCCATGGTTGTGCTGAGGAGGATGAGGATGGAGTTCACCCATCCCAGCTGGGAAGCCACATCCAGGGGCTGCTCAGGCTGGGGGCAAATGGCTCCTGGTGTAAGAAATTATTTAGGGGAGATGGTTTAAAAGCTGGGATGATTAATGTGTATGACTTCTCCAGAGTGCTGGAGATGATAAATCAGGATGGAAAGGGAAGCAGGGTGTAAATTCAGAGGTGTCTGTGTGGGGGTGGTGGGGAGGAAGGCCAGGCTCAGGCTGGCTGGCCCCTGATACCCTGACACCGACTGGCTGAGGGTCCTGGTGAGGATGAGGAGGGTACCTGGATACTCAGGGGTGTGGGAGGCTCCTCTCACCAAGGGCACACGGCACAGCACAGCCAGGGCTATCCCTTGGCATTAAATAATCCCCATGGGAAGGATTCAGGAAATGTCCTGGAGTCCCTTCCAATAACCAGGAATAATCAGTGAGGATGAAGGAAGCAGAGGTCTGCGTGTGTGGAAAAGGAGAGAGGCGGGGGGGAAGGGGAGATTTTATTACTGAAATTTGCCAGAGAGGCTCTTTAATAACGTCATTCATCTTTCTGTCAAATACATCACATTAGTGTAGGGAAAAGGGACTTTGAGAAGATGAATTAAGACTTAAATACATTAAAATGACTTAAGGAATATTTAAATACAATACAATTTATTTTTGTGTAGGCTTGTTTCATGTCAAGCCGTGCTGTCTGAGGCTGTACAAAGCATGTGCAGGGCTGTACATCAGCAATGCCACTTCCCATAGAAACGGGGCTCAAATCAGCCTTTCCTTTGGACCAGAGATAATGTGGATGCAATTAGCTGGCACAGAGCTGCTGCTGGCATTGCACAGAGCAGCCAAATTCCCTGCAAATCCCCCAGGGCCCCTCAGCACACGGGGATGCTCCGGGAGGGAAGCACCAGCCCCGGCTGCTTTCACATCCCAGCCCACAGGTGACCTTCACCTGAGAGCCTCCGCCTGCGGCCGAGGCAGAGCAGGAATGGGATGGATTTTCCTTTCTGTGTGAGACACCACCCTCCTCTGCTGTGCTCTGGGAAGAGAAACAGCTCAGCTCAGCTGCTCTGTGCTGTGATCCCACAGGTACAGCCCCGGGGTGGTGGCTGGAATGTCCCCAAGCAGTGCTCAGGAACGGAGCCCCCTCCTCCCAAAACAGCTCCTCTGCCCCGGCTCCCGGGGGATAGATCTGAGACAGGAGACAAGGAGGGGAAAAAATAGAAAGAAAACAGACAATTGCCTGGAGCTGCTTCTTGTTCTGCAACGTCGGGGCTAAAAATATCTCGGCAGAGCGTTTGTGCCCGTGGGCGCTGCAGGAGCAGCCGCCTGCTCCCCCCGTGCAGGAGCCAGAGCAGGCCCTGTGTCTGTCTTGTGGCAAGGCTGTGGTTGGCTTCTGGTCTGCTTTTCCTTCTCAACCCTGAGTGCTTCATCAGGGAGGAGCCACAGGAAAGCACTGAGAGTAATTCAGCTCCTTGGGAATGAGGGGTGGGTGGATGCTGAGGGCAGACCCCGGTGAGTGCAGGATGCACCACAAGGATTGAACTTTCCCTGCCACAGGGGGCTCCTGGAGAGCTTTCTGTTACCTCCCTGTGCCCACAGAACACGCTGGAACTGCTTCCCAAAGTGTTTAAAGGCTGCCAGCATGAAAGGCACATGGCTGCTCTGTGATGGAGGAAATTAAAACCCCTCAAAGCAACCTGTTTGTCTGCCTGGGGAGAGCTGGATTCAGCTGGAAACATCCGTGCCTGCAGTTCCATCCTGCTGTCCCCACAGCTGGAGCATGGGAGTGCTCTGGGATGGAGAGCACAAGAGGAACATGTGTCCTTCCTCACAGGCCTGCGTGCTCAGTTTGTGTTCAGCTCCTTCATCTCTTCCCATAAGTCACACCTGCCAAACCCTCTTGGATTTGTTTCCACTCGACTTTACAGCTCTTTTTTCCTGCTTTTATTGAGACACTTGGAAGGGCAGCAGTGCCAGAGGAGTGATAAGCGGGTGTAGCCCTGCAGCAAAGTGACCAGCCTGAGGCAGCACCTTGGACTGAGCTCGTGCTGTGTTTGGGAAGCTGGGAAGGGGGGACAGCGTTCCTGGTTCTGCTGCGAGCTGGGGGATGCTGCTCATGGCTCTGCCACAGCCACGGGCACTGGGGGAACTGGGGGCTCTCCCTGGGTGCTGCCATCCCCAGGGCACGCTCGGGGGTGATTCCCCAGGGATGAGCAGAGGTGTGGGGTGGGTGCCAAGGATCCACTCCCCGCCCCACGGCCGGAGCTCTCCGGGCGGCTGCAGGGACAGGAGAGGTGCAGGATTCCCTTGGGGTTCACACAAGGATAACTGCAGCTCCTCGAAGGGATGCAGGGGAAGAGTGGGAGGGGATGCTCCTCCTCGCCATGGGGCAGCTCTGGCTCCTTCCAACAGGTCACAGCTGCAGAACCAAGGCCGTGTTTTGGTGCTCTCCTCTGCGGGTGCCCCGCGCTCAGCCCCTCCCGAGCCCTGCAGAGCCCCTCCGTGGCTGTCCCAGCCCCACAAGGTGGCTGTTGTCCCCTGGCCGGGCAGGTGGGAGCTCTTGGTGTCCTCCTTCCCCCGGCAGGCTGGCTCCGGGCGAGTCACTGCGCTAATGAGCTCGCTGGCAGCGACAACTGCATGCGCAGCACTTTGGGATGCAGCGCCTGCTGGAAATGAATTTTTAGCTCATCTAGAGCAGGGCTGCTGGCCCCAGCCCAGAGCTGGATGTGGCAGCAGCGGGAGGTGCAGCCAGGACTGAAATCCCTGCATGGGGTCAGAGGTGCAAGGACAGGAGAAAATGAGAGTTTTGTTCCCCGGTGTTTCCCAATGGAGGGAAATGCACATTTTTGTTTCCTGGGTGCTGTTTGCCAGGCTCTGCTTTTGTCCCCCTATCAGGGCAATCACCTGTGCCCAGCACAGGAGGGCTCCATCCCCCCAAAAGCCAGGACTCACTTCTGGCAGCTCTAATGAGGGGAAGCGAATCCAGGCTGGCAAACAATCCTACGTCACACCTCTCTCTGCAAAGAGGTTTTTAGAGCTGGCTTAAATGGATTTTGGGAAATCGTCTTTGGGATTGGAGCTACAAATGGCTTTTTGATCAAAACAAAATCGTTCATTTTGAAAACTGAAACTGTTTCATTAAACATGTTTGGGCTTTGTTTGTTTATGTCAGAAGCGATAGGTTTGCCAGGGTCTGAAAATTGGAAAGTTTAAAGTATTCTTCTATCCTGGACTTTGAATCTAAAAGCACTTCAAAGGTGCTATGGAAGAATAAGAACAATTAAAAATTTATTTCCCGGAGGGAAAAGAAATGATTAGAACGATCGGAATAAAGATCACGTCTCTATTTTCAGGCAAACTTCTCTCGGCTTTAAAGGCTGGAGATGGTATCTGGGCTGAATAGAATCGTGCAGGGGCCTTTGTGTCACTTGAAGCGGGAGAGGGGAGCGTGCCCAGGGCTGCAGAAAGGCTTTGCTGACACCTGACATTTGAGGCACTCTGACTTTTTCTGAAGGCAAGCGCCTTAGAAGTGTTTTCATGAGCGGTGGTGATAATCAGGCTGCACTCCCAGCTCCCTTGGAGCCCACGGGCTCTCCTGCAGCCGCTGGATGGGGCTGGGGGCTCCGTGTGCCTCCGGGGCTGGGTGGGCCCTGCGGAAGGAGGGAGGGCTCTGCCAGGGCCGGGTGAGGAAGGGTGGCTCAGGAAGGGAGTGTGACAATGCCCAGAGGTGCTCACCTTTCGGCATGGAGCCTCTGGGCCCCTTTCTCCTCCTCCATGAGTCCTCTGGATTTCATCCCACTTCCAAGGGACAGTGATCTATGGAGCAGAAGGCTGCTCTCAGCTCCAGTTCAGTGGAGAGGGATGGACAGGGGATGGATGGCAGCTCTGAGCATTGCTGTTATCCCAGCCAGGCTGGAGCCCTGGCTGGCAGCTCTGTGCAGAACCTGCAGCTCCCAGCCTGTCCCTGGATCCTGTGATGGGAGCGCAGTGCTCCAAGGAACAGCAGTGGGACCAGGGGAGCGGGCTCTGTGCCTCCACCAGAGCCTGGATGGATCCTGGGAACAAAGAAACCCGCCTTTGAAACCAGGCAGAACTGCCCAGCCCTTTGCAAAGCAGAAGCAGCTGGCTCGACTAATTAAATGTTAAAAATTCCAGCAAGACGAGTGTAGCAGAAAACAAACAGGCACGGGAGCCAGGACGGAGCGAGCTGGAAGGGATCCGTGCAGATCCCTGTCTCTCCCATATGTGTCTGCACACAGGCTGGCACCTGTGCAGCCATGTGTTCACCCTCCCCACTGCCACGCTGCACCCACTGCTCCCACATCCATCCGGGGCTCTGCCACCCCACGTCACTCCCGTGTCCCCATCCATGGACGTGTGTGGCTCTGCAGAGCCGGGGGCACGAGGTGCCTGTCCCTGTGCCAGGCTCTGCCCGGCCCGTCGGGGCAGGAGGTGGCTCCATCAGCCTTTATTCCATGGTTTGGAGGAGGAGGGTAACTATTTGTTAGCGGTGGTTTTGCAAATCGGCACTTTGCGGAGAGGAAATAAGAGCCATCCATTTGTGCTGGTGCTATTAAAGATTTTCTATAAAGTGCCTACATTTCCAGTGCAGCTGAATGGATTTCTCTGCAGAAAACTGCCAGGACAGAGAGGCACAGCGGAGGAAAATATCATATACAATGATTCACAAACACATAAAAATACCCTTCCCAGCTTGGCTATTCTTCCACTGCACAACAAACACCTTGTGAGTCATTCTTGAATGTATGGACGCATTGGAAAATGAAAGTTGGATTTGAACATTATTCATTAAGACCTGGGATTAGTTCACTTCTCCATTTAGCTCCTCAAAGCCAGCATGCCAAGTCAAGCTAAAATGCATTCTAAGGCTGCCTCAGTCACCAGGCAGCCCTAAGAGCCACAGCGCTTTTCTACATCAATGTTTCTGTATTCAGCTTAAAAAAACCCCAACTTAATTCCTTGCTCCTTGCATTGAATTAATCAGATATCTGAAGGTAGGTGGAGGCAAAAAAAATCAACATTTTTCTTGGCAGGCACATTTAAGTTGAAGGGCTGTAGCTCTTGCTGCAGACGACAAGATTGCAATGTTTAGGAGATAAAGAAAGGGGATGGAGGGCATCCACGGAGTGACAGCCGCGTGCACGCCCTGCCGCCGGCGGTGGCAAGCAGCCAGGGACGGGGACGAGCCCGCCGATGATTTACAGCCACACATTCTCTCTGCAAACACGTTAACTCCCACCTCGCAGGAACTGTTAATGAAAACTCGCGTCAGCTCTTCCAGCGCCTGTCAGACACAAAGACGCTGCTGGAGCGCAGCAGAGGTTGGGGACGGCGGCAGGGCCACGTGCCGCCGGTGTGTGGCCACGGCCCTGTCCCCACGGCTGCCCCGTGTGTGACAGCAGGCAGGGCAGCACGAGCCCGGCACAGGGACCGGCCCCACAGACACGAGGCACGCTGCAAACACGGCCCAAAGCCGCTGTAAAACGCTTCGCAGCTCCCACAGCGGAATTTCGGGCCAGCTCGTCACTGGCACGGTGGCCACGCGTGAGGTGGCAGCAGCAGCATCTCCTTCCGCTGCCAATGGGGGAAAACAGCACAGCTGTGCTTACTGCTGCTCCCAGGGATATCCAGCCTCGTTTAACCACAGCGTGGGGCACTTTGGTACAAACACGTGTATGATGTGGCCACGTTCCCACGACTACTCAGCTGCTGGCTTGCTGTAGCTCCCCCCTGGATGCCTAATCCTGGATTGGGGACTGGGAACCGCTGTTCTCGGTGCATGGGGACAGTTCCTGCTGTTAGCACTTACCTGCCCTCTGAGGCTGGATTCCTCCCAGGCCGCCAGCAGG
Source organism: Rhabdornis inornatus (assembly GCA_013397075.1). Classification (NCBI taxonomy): domain Eukaryota; kingdom Metazoa; phylum Chordata; class Aves; order Passeriformes; family Rhabdornithidae; genus Rhabdornis; species Rhabdornis inornatus. The sequence goes on from VWZS01002961.1 coordinate 252,505, forward strand.
ACAAATGCCACACGAGCGAGGCACCTGATGGAGGACAAGTCCAGAGAGCACTGCCGTGCCCAGGGTGTCCTGCTCGCTGCCAGCCGGCTGAGCCAGCCCTGGGCCAAGGCTGCAGCTCCCCTGCATAATTTCCTAGCACCAATACCTTGGTGAGCAGCACAAGCTGCTTGTGGGCAAAGAATCAAAATTCATAGAATAAATTATACGCGCTAAATTATTTGCCCAGCTTTGTTGATTATCTGCAGTTAAAAAGTTGGAGGGAGCCGAGCTGCTCTGCGCATAAACACCAGACAGACCCTTGCAGGCAGGAGGTGCTCGGCTCTGGCACAGCCAAGAGGAGAGCTGCCAGCCTGGAGAGGATGGGCTGCCTGCAGACCTGCTCCCCTCCAGCATCCCGTGGGGTCGGGATGCGTGCAGCCCCACCACACAGGCAGAGAAGCTGCTACAAACCCCTTGGTGGATTTACTACCGAGTTACTCAGCGAGCTGCAGTTTGGTGGTGCTCCTACACATAAGAGGGATTTACTCTTTGCTGGCTGAGTGAAATGACGTTTGTGATGCTCTAGAACATTAGATGGCACAGACAGTTCAGTGTAAGGATCAGAACAAGCACAGGGGTTTGCAGCCCCAGATGTGGATGTGGATGACCCATGCATGGAGGAGAAGAAGGGTCCTGCTCCTCCTGTGCCTGGCCAAACTCCTCTCCCCCTGTGAGAGGAGGGAGCTCACAGTGGGTCAGCGTGTTGAAGGTCTGTGATTGAGCTCGATGATGAATCGCAGCTTGATGACTTCCTCTACATCAATGGAGCTGAACTGGCTTGGGGAAACTGTTTGATTTAAGAAGAATAGGCCTAATTTTGGAAGTGCTTCACACCCATCAATCTAAGTGAAATTCATTTATCTGAGGCACAGCTGATACGTCTCCCATTTACATAGCACTAAGTGCCTCACAATCCTTGATATATTGAAGCTCACAGCAGGGGAAGAGGATAACGCTGCTATCCCCTTTTGCAGGCGGAGAAGGGATTTTGCAGAGTAATCCAATGAGTCACGGGAGCCAAATGGGCACCAGGACTGGGAGCAGTGTCCAGTCCCCAGCCACGCTGCAGGCTGGACAGGGCGGCTGCGCACACATCGGGTCTGGAGTCTGCAGGGAGGGGGCAGAATGAGCTTCAAAGCATTTCCCATCTCCCATCTAACACGGTTTTATGAAGTGTTTGCAATGGTGTCTCAAAGGCAGGGTTGGGAGGCAGAGTGGGAATCACAGCAGTATCTGATGGAAGAGATATTTAGAGGGAAGAGACATATGGCATCTTAAATAAAAACAACCTACTCAGTGGTTAATCTCCACTTGAAAAACCTCCAGGACGGACTCCAGGTCTCCCGCTGCCGCCCTGCCACGCTGCTGGCTGGGCAGCCATGCAGCAGCCACAGTAAACGCTGCAGGGCTGGGGGAGCCAAAGCACCTTCCCCACCTCTCTATGGGGAAAAATCCCTCTGAAAATTCCAGCCTGAGATGGAGGGGCCAGGGGGTCGGTGGGACCAGCACCCCTGACTGCAGCGCCCATCCAGCAGCCTCCTCCACAGCTCTGTCTTTGGTGGGCTGGAAACAGAAGCAGGCAGGAAAAGCAAGTGTCTTCCTCCTGCAACTCTCCATGGGCGCTTAGGACAATGATGGAATACTTGGGCAATTGCACAATGTTTGTTTAATGCCAAAACTATCCTGGCCACTTTACAAACAAGCATGAGTAATGGCAGAGCGGGGGGGCAGAAGTTTCTGTCTCTTCCTCTGAGATCTTCTGAGTGTGCACTTCTGCCGTGATTTATCCTTGTTGCAACCTTATCGGCTCACTGGGGATGTAAATCAAGCAGCCCGACATTTTACCCGGAATTCCAGTTATTTATACATAGATTGAAAGGGTGTAATTACTGCTGCTAAAAGCGGCCCGGCAGAGAGGAGGGACACAGGTGTCTGTCTCCGTGGAGGTTGGGGATGGAAAAGTCCACGCTGGCTCCCTGCCTGTCCCTGCGCAGGAGAGGCCCCTGGCACCTTTGGGCTCTGCTGAGGAGGAGGATGGGGAGCAGGGATGGAGCCACACTCTGGCCATCAGTCCCCTGAGTGTTTGGAAAGGACTTGACTGGGGTGTCTCCCCTTTCTCCGTCTCCTGTGTCCACCCTGGGGCTGGAAAATGCATGCCAAGGTGATCCTGGCAGGGCTCCCACATTGCTGCTCCTTCCTCTTTCTGATCTGAAGCCTAGCTGGTGATGCAGCTAGGCTTAGGCTTAGGCTTAGGCAGTGTTGAAGGCAGTGGTTAGGGTAATGGTGAGGTTCACTGGTAGTGGTACCCCATCCCAAGCAGCCGGCACGAGGCATGCCGCAGGCTCTGCATGGTCCCCATCCCACCCACACTCCAGCCAGGCTAATTCCATGGCAGTCTCCTGCACAAGTCCGCTGCCAAATTTGCCTTCAGCTCCAGGCAGCCGCTGCCTGTTTCATCTCTAAGTCACCATGTACTTTAACAGCCTCTCCCTGATCCCTTGTAATCTCGTTTTTTTCCACTGCTCCCTCCCCTTCCCTCTCTCTGGCAGCTGCAGAGCCAGCAGCAGCCCCACACGCCTCTTCAAGGCTGGAGAGCACCCCGGCAGTGCCCTGGTCCCTGAGCAAGCCCTGGCCAGGATGGCCAGAGCCACATCCCTGCAGGACCAGGGGATGCAGCCCCAGGGCCACCATGCACCTCTCCAGGATGCCCTTCAGAGGCCCAGCATGAGAGACATCTAAAATTCATAAATGTCAAGGAGGAAAGGAAGTGAGGACAACTAAATATAGAAATCCAAACACCTCCTTTTCGGCTACAGAAGCAGCGTGATGTGCACAGCCCAAAAGCCTCCTTAGACGTGAGCCTGGCTCAGCACTGAAGGCAGTGGTGCTGGAAGGGAGGTGTGCTCATCTTCCTGGAGCCAAGGTAGCAAAGGCTGACTCCAGCAACATGTGCACAGCTTCTACTCTGCTCAGGTGAGACCCCACCTGAGCACTGCATCCAGCTCTGGATCATCATCCTTCCTTCCGCAGGGAAAGGCAGACATGGACCTCCTACATCCACACCAAAGGAGAACCACAACGATGGTCAGAGGGCTCAGCAGCCCATCCTCACCCCTCTCTGCACACATTGTGACACTCCCAATCCCAGATCTTTCTGTCCCAGGAGCTGTAGGGCTGTCTGCAATGTCTTGTTTGTTGTGCCCAAATTCAGGAGCTTTCCCAGTCTTACATGCTCCCACCAGAAGCCAGGAGTTCATCCACGTCACAGCCTGCCTTGGGAGATGGAAGTGAAACCTCTGTTGTTGCTGCATTGAGAATGTCTTTTCTTTCTGTTCCGCAGGAAATCTCACTGTTTACTTCTCCATTCTGCTGCAAAGGGAACAGAAATGGGTCCTGAAGTGTCTGGATTTGCTGTGGAAGGAAGATTTGGATTTTCCTACAGGGAATCGTGTAGCAGAAACAGCTGAAACCCGACAAGAAATCCAGGGTTGTCAGAATCTTCAGTGTCTGCTTTAATTATTAGTCTGGTGGGATTTTCTCGGAAATTGTATTTCCACAGTGATAACAGTTATCACTTTATTTTAGAGCCTGGGCTATTCACAAGGCAGGAAGGAGCAGGATCAGTGCGGGGAGGAGCTTCCAGGACACACTCACAAGAGTGAAGTGTTGGCTTCCCTGTGCCCAGGGCAGCCAGGCTGGCAGTGCCCCGTCCTGGAACACCCCACCAGGGGCTGGCAGGACTCAGCCCATGTGCCCTGCAAGTTCTGTGGAACAGAAATGGGGTGCTAGGGTCAGCTCACTCCCAGCACAGCCAGCGTCTCTCCACTCCTATCATTTTTGTTGGGAAGTTTTATCTTTTTAATTTGTTGCCTATCATGCATTGTCTGATTAATTATTGCTTCTCTGCAGGGAGGACTGGAGTTTACAGAGCAGTCCAGCAGCAGCGCTGGCTTTGCCCCCCTGGCAGGCTGGTCGATAATAATGACTCAGCATTTGGCTGCTCCGTGGGCATTTCAGAAGCACTTTATTAAAAAGTACCCAGTGCATGCATCGACCATAAATCCGGGCAGGAGCTGCCGAGCGTGCCGTGGGCTGGAGCTGCCCCTGCTCCCTGCCAGCGCCAGCCTTTCATTGCATTGAGCTGCTCGCCGTGTCCTTCAGCCACAATAAAATTCCCTTTACAGCCACATCTCTCCGTCAGCACAGCCAGAGCCCGTCCCTGAAGGAGCCTTCCCGTCCAGCAGCCGAGCTGTGAGTGCTGGGGAAGGTGCAGCGGCAGGACGAGCAGTAATGAAATGCAGTTGAACATTTCCAGCGCTGAGTAAACCATATGTCTTCATAATTTGATTGTGCCCCGGTCCCCCAGGTACCTCCCAGCTCTATTGAACACCGATGGAGTTATTTGGAATCATAAATAATATTATCAAAGAGGGTCTGCTGGGTAAACAGAGCTGGTGTATAAATTGTCAGCGGCGGTATTGATTGTTCTGAGCTGACTAATGAATTATTCTGTTTAAGGGGCTGTGCAAGCAGCGCTCAGCGTTTTCAAGGCAGGGCCTTTGGATGCTTCCCCTGGCGCTGCTGGGCTTTGCTGTCCTGGCCAGGACAGCCCCAGGGCAGCAGCCCCGGGGCACAGTGAGGCCAGGGCAAGTGCCCAGGGCATCAGTCACAGGCGATTGGAAAAACATCACCCGACCCTTCAGTTCCACCCCTTCATCTTCCCCTCCTCCTTTCTCCTCTCCCCTCCTCCCTCCCTCTTTATTGACCTGGCAGGACCCCATGTGGCATGTGGGGCTGCTCTCAGATGGGCACCAGAGACCTGCCAAGGCCACCCAAGGCTTCCCACCCGATCCCAGGGGAGCTCTGCTCTGTTCCTGCAGGGAGCCCAGGCACTTCTCCCTCCTCTTTCCGTATCTTGGCTTTTGGGCCTTGCATCTCTTTAAATTGGGGCTTTTTCCCCAGCTGCCTTACACCCTGCCCCAGAAGGAGGAGAAATGAGCCATCCTTTTTAACAGGACTTGTCTATTTTTCCCTCACCTGCGTAATAGGTTCTGTTAAATTTCCAGTTTTCCATCCCTTTGATGTGAGGGACTCCAAACGCTTCCCGCTAATCTCATGCAGCAGCGCCTGAGACGCTGAAGGCGCTGGCGGGGAGATGGCAGGGAACCAACCAACAATTACTGGTGTTTGGGGGCTGGGGCAGCACGGAGACACAGCTCATTTCTAAATAAATTATGCCATTAAAACAGTTTTGTTCTTTTTCCCTGCTTTTTGGGCTGCAGGCTCAGCAGGGAGGAGGCAGAGCAGGAGCATCCCGCTGGAGCCACGGCTGGCTGTGGCAGGAGGAAGAGGAGGGTGGCTGTGCCTGGGAACAAGCCCTGGCACTGGGTCCTGCCCACCAAGGCTGTGCTTCCCGTTTTCCTGGGGATGTGGCTGTGCCTGCTGTTCTGAGAACATTTAAAGGAAGCCTGGTTATTTCCCTTCCAAAGCAGAGCAGGATCATTTCTCCCTGCCCCTTTGCCAGACCATTAAGCATTACTGAGTTCATCATTTTCCCTCTTGTCTCCATTCATGTTCCCTTTCTTCCCGAATCCTGGGAAGACCCTTGCTCACAGCTGTGGGTTTAGCATCCAAGAATTTCAAGCACTTGCTTCAACTTCCATGAAAATTTAAATGTTGCCACGTCCTTACCAACGGGCAGTGTTAGGCAGAGCCCCAGCTCAGCATGTCCTGGGGAGCAAAGCGAGCTGGTTGCCCAGATGGGATTTATTTGGTGAGTGAAGGTTTTGGGAGCTCCTGGAGATGCTGTCCCCTCAGCTGGGGATTCAGGGAACGCTCCCTGGAGCAGGATGGAGCGGGATGCCTGGGAGCAGGGGAGCACAAGGGACGTGCCCATCTGCTCCAGGTGTGGAAGGCTGGCAAGGGGTTAAGCAGAGCACCCAGGGCTGAGTGTCCAGCGTGATTCAGGCCATTTAATTAGTGTCCCATGCTCCGGGAGTTCGATAGCGTTTCCCCCCGGGAGGAGCGCACCGGCTCACATATATTGCCTGTTATCTTTCAAGTACTCTGAGCAGAATGCTTTTTCAGTAACCTCATCAAAGGATAAGCCAGGATTCAGATAAGCTTTTCAAGGAGGAAGTCAGGGTTATAATTTTCAGAGACTTCTGAATGTCACCTCCAATTTTCGGCTCCGCCGTTGGAGCGGCCGTTTTTGGAAGGCACCCAGGCTCAGATATTGAAATGGGTGACCTGTGGACTCGGGCCTCCTCAGTTCCTGGTCATCGTCAGCCTGGCAGATCTTGGAGTTAAAAGTGCCCGAGATTTCTGACTTTATAATAATGTGGTTTCTCAGAAGTGCAAATTACAGAGGAATTGGTGCTAAACTCCCCATTAACTATAGAGCCCGAGAAATCCTCGGTGTCCCAAATTACCTGTCACTTTCTCTGTAACATGGCATAATTTTGCTGCTTAAAAAAAATAAAAAAAAATAAAGGGCTGTATTTGAGATTTCAGTGAAATTCCTAATTGAGTGTGAGGCTCCCTTTGTAGCGGGCTGTGCCTCCCTCAGTGGGTTTGGGCATCACGATGCTCCTCGAAGCCCTGTGTGACCCCCCCAGGAATGCTCCCCCTGTTCTGGGTGCTGGGGGCCCTCCTGCAGCCCTGAGCCTGCAGAGAGGGCAGGGATCACGGGGTGAGGGATCCCCCAGAGCAGGGAGAAGGTGGCAGGAGAAGCCCAGCTCAGGCTGGTTCCAGGGTTAGAACAGCTCCTGTGCCTGTAGGATCAACACCTGCGTGTCAGAAATCAGTTTGTGAGGTTTGAACACGGGCAGGTGGGGCAGGGATGGAAAGCAGACACAGCCACTGGCATGGACAGGCACACAAGGAGGGAGAGTCTGAACCGATGGGGTTTTTGTGAATCACATTTTGTTGTGAATCACAAATAGCTTCTGGCTGCTTCTCCAAGTCCACATTTTTGGCTTTCATTCATGACCACAAGATTTACCCCCAAAATTACCTACACTGATTAAAAAGGACTTTTAGGTAAATACAGGGAGGGAAAAGCCAGGCAAAAACCATGACCAAGGTGTTTTCTTCTTTCACTAACCCTTGGTGGAGGGACCCCCAGCCCAGCACCAGAGCTCCCTTCACACAGCAGCAAGGGTGGGATGCTCACGGGTTAAAAAGAAGTCAGCACCAGCTCAGTGCCTTTTCTTCCCCTCTGGTTTTTTTTTCTTCTTTTTCCCTCCTGGCTGAATCAATAATTAAGCATATTCTAAGTAGTACAGTTTTGCTTGAAATTTTCCATTTGGCTTGGGCATCAGTTGGAAATGAAATATTTAGAGGACAGAATATAGTAATAAAGCCAAGACACATTTTCTGCTAGTATATTTTATTTATTTTGTTTAATAATGAGGTTCTGTGTCTGTCTCTACCCCCCTCCGTATCAGCGGCTTTCTCCTCTTCCCCTTTCCTTTGGAGGCAGGAGATAATATCCCCCTTTTAAAAAAATAATAAAGTCTGGCTTGTCTAACAAATCAGGCCCTGTGCTGTGATGTTGTAAGTGTTCAAAGGAGCTTCCCAGAAGGCAGAGGGAGGGGAGGAACCCAGCGCCGAGGCTCCTGCTCCGCTCGCCTGTCTGCAAGGACAAAGCCAGAGGCATTCCTCTGCTAAAATTATTTGTTCCCCGGTGCAAAACCTTTAATAATTCCCTGGGAAGGGAAAGGATCCTCTCCGTGCAGGAGCACAACCCGCCCTGCCCCATGTCCCCTCTGCATTTCCACGTGTGAAATGTGTCCTGGCTGCTCGGGGCCCTTTCCCCGCTCTGCCAGCGGGGTCGAGGTGTTTGCAGGAAGCTTTTCCCTGGGGCGTGCCGTGGATGCATTACAGATGCTGCTGGGGAAGCAGGGAGGAGGGCTGGATGCTGAGTGCTGGGCCAGGGCAGGCCGTGGGACCAGATCCTTCCCGAGCCACCTCCCTCAGCCCACAGGTGGGAAATGCCCGTGCTGCCCCACCAAAATCCTCGTGGCTCCAGCATTTCCCCCCTTCCCCATTCTGTTTCTGCGATATAAAAGCAAATGTAAATCCCTCAAATAGAAACGACTCCCAGGAAATTCCTATCATGTACAGCAGAGCACTTCATCCCAACAGCTTCAAAATGTTTCCCTCTGATTTTGATCTTTTCTTCAAAACCTGTTTACAGTTAAAAAAAATAAATAACTGTGTCTGTATTCGAGATTGTGTGAGTATTTGAAATGGAGTTTCTTGGTGTGCAGAAGCTCTTGTCTGAAAAGCAAATGAAGATTCCCAGCAAAAAAAAAACAAAAAACAAGAAACAGGAGCTTCTCTGGCTCCGAGGAGACAACTGGCCCTGTGGGATATCAGGGGCTGAATTTTGAGCCCTGGATGTCACCAGGGCTGGGCTGTGGTCCTTTCCTTGTCCTTTCCTTGTGTGGCAGGGCAGGGCTTTGTGGGGCGGCCGAGCTCTGTCAGGGCTCCAGGGCTCCTGGTGCATCCCAGGCTGGGCTGTCCCTGTCACCTCCCACAGCAGGATCCCAGCTCCCCCTTAGGATTGCTCCTGCACTGCAGATAAATATTCTGTGTACATTTGAACTGGAAAAGAGGCTGGAAGCTGAGCTCTGTTGGGTGGGATCATGCTGTGTTTGAGAAGTCAAATCTGTTCTTCTCAGCAAATTATGGGTGCCCAAAATCGAGAGTTTTCTGATATTTGCTCAGGCCTGTGTCTCATGCCACACGCTCCCAGGAGGAAAGCTTGTGCAGGAATTCAATCACAGGATCTGAGTGAAATAGAGAGGAGTTAGAGATTCCCAGGGCCCCATTCTCCTGTTGTTCTGTCGGGATGTTGCTCCTGCCTGTCCTTTTGCAGCCTCTGTGGTTTTGCAGCAGCCTTGCCACATGATTTCCTTTGCTGGCCCAAATCTTGAGCCTATTTTGGGCAGCCTGGGGTGAGTTTGGGTTCCCTGTCCCTTTCCTGTGAGCAGAACCAGTGGTTTGGGCTGTGCAGGGCAGTTGTGGCTGTGCTGAGCTCGAGGCAGAGCAGGGGGAGCCCGTCCTGGATGCTCCCTGTAGTTAATTCTCGATAATAGTTTTCCCATCGTTAATATTGTTGTTGAACTGCTGCATTCTCACTCAGCCAGAGCTAATTATAATAATTAACAGACAACTCATGAACTTGTCAAGCTGGTAATTATAAACCACGGAGAGTTCTATCATGAAGAGATTGCTCAGGAGGGGGAACGGGGTGCGAAGCCTCTCGGGATGGGCTGGGAGCCCGGGGCGAGCCCTCGCCCTGCCCGGTCCCCGTGCAGAGCTGCAGCTGCACAAACCCAGCCTCTCCACGCCCTGCCGAGCAGGGAGCTGGCGCTGCAGTGTCCAAAATAAATAAGTGACAAAGGCAAACAGTTTGTGCAGCTCCCCCGGCAGCCCAGGACAGGCGGGCAGCGCTGCTGCCAGCACACGCCGCAGGCTCTGGCTGCGCTCTGCCTCTGGGGATGTGGGAGGATGCTCAGCTTGAGCTTTGCCCAGCTCTCCCTCCCTCCTTTGGCCATCCTCTTCCATGGAGAAGGACCCTGAGGTCCCTGTGCCTCCCACCCTGCCCCAGATGGGATTTGGGCTCTCCAGGGAATCCCTGGCACCGCTCTCTCCTCTGCTCATCTCCTGGCGAGTTTGGCTCAGATATTCCCAAGTTTCCTGCCGTGCCTTTTGTGAGCTTCCTCTCCCGGACAGCAAACAACAAATGGTCCTTTTCACCCAGGAGATAAGATTGTTCATCTTCCAAAGTCACCGGCACTTGCAATGCCGGGTCTGGAGCAGTTTGAATAATGAGCCTTCGGGAGAACTCGTGTTTCTCTTTGTGTCCTTTTCTTAACAAAGACCTTAGGCTCCCAAGGCAGCCAGGCACCGAGCGCGACAGGGGCTGCTTCTGAAGGGCACAAGTTACAGAGAAGATTTTCTTTTCTTCCTTATTTTTTTTCTCCCCCACTTTTCCAATTGTATTTTTGTCATGCGCCGTCGCTGAACAATCGGTCCTTTATAGAAAAATTCCCACCAGGAGCGATACGAGTGCTGCTGCCAGATCTCCTCCTCCCTTACAACCACTATCTCGCAGTGCCTCGCACACACATTTCAATCTGAAAAGAGAACCACAAGTTCCCTGTGTCCTTAAATCCTTGCTTTTGTGGCACCCACCCTCCCCTGGCCTCTCCTCCTTTGCATGCCCCAGGTTCCCAGTCCCTGCTCCCCCGGCATTCCTGCTGGGTGCCTGCAGCATCCCTGGGGGCACACACAGCTCTGCCATGCCTCAGAGGGAAAGGCAGGAGGGGGAAAGGCTTCCAGCAGGGATTGGAAACCTTCCTGCTCTCACCCTCGTCCCCTTCCTGTCCTGCTGCTGGCTTTGCCTCTGCTGACTGCCAGGAGTGTGACAGGAGCATCAGAGCTGTTCTCACAGTGCCTGCAGCTCCCCAAAGGAGGATCAGCACACACACTGCCCTCCAGCCACTGCCTGGACATGCCGGGCCCTGAAGGAGGCTGCAATGTTGCTACCGGAGCTACACAGCTTTCTGCATCAGCTGCCTCAGAGCTGGGACCTGTTGCTGCCCTGGAAATGCAGAGAAATGAAAATATGGGAAGTGCAGGAAGGGTTCCTGCAGCAGTGATATCCATCCTCCCCTCCTGGTGCAGCCACGGGAGAGGCAGAAACAATTCACTTCCCAAACTTGCAAAGGTGGATGTGAAAACTCCAGCTGGGTTTTCCTTCCCTTGGTGCCTTCCAGAAGCTGCCAGTCTCCAAATTCCCCAGGGTCTCATGCCCTGCACCCAGCCCAACGTGGGGTCTCTTGAGCAGCCCAGGACCAATCCCCTGAGCTGGGGACAAGCGAGGGGACAAGACCAAGCATTTGCTGAGGTGCTCAGGTCATCCCCAATGCCACGGAATCTGCTGGAGGAGCCACTCCAGAGCACGGGGCTCCTTCCAGAGGCTGTGCAGAGGAGCAGAGCAAGGGGCCAGCGCTGCCCTTGCCAGGCTGCAGCACGGAATGGCACACTGGAGCATTTAAAATACATTACAGGAGCCCTCCCTTTGAAGTGGGAAACTATCTCTATTTAATCAGAGAGAAACAACTTTTCAAAAGATTCCCCCCCCCCCTCCTCTTTACCTTCAGCTGTCTGGCTTCTCCTGTGGATACTACCATGAATAAAACATGCATATCCCAATTAAATCTTGATTTAATTTCTCTTCTTTGCAAAGCTGATGAACTCGAGTGCTTTCATAAAGACACGAGCATTAGCATTCTTTTGTGCTGTACCAGCCAGTCAGAGGAACAAGGGACTGAAATAATCACCCGCCTCTCTCCTGGCCTTGCCAAGCTCTGCGCTGGCTGGAGAATAAACCTCGGCTGGGATCATCCTCTGGAGCAGCAGCCGGGCTGGGAAAAAGAAACTGGTAAATGGTGCAACAAAGTTTGGTTTCTGAACCGAAAATCGTACAGCAAAACCACTCTTGGAAAAGGTTTGTTCTTTCACGAAGAAATGGAGCCCTAAAAAACCAGCACACCTCAAACTTTCTGTGCTGGAGACCTTTTCCTTTAAAAGGAAAAAAAAGTCCATAAGCTCTCTCAGAACAAATTTCTCCCAGAAAATTGTTTTTGCCCTTCCATTTTTAATAGGGATTTTTGAAATTCATTTCCTGCGTGGCTCTATATGGAGCTGCTGAAATGTCACCATGGTGATTGTCCTCGTGACATTTCCATTCAGATTTTACAGCAGGAAAACAAATACATTGCTGGGCTGGGACAGGGGCTGGAGGGGCAGGGGAGGGGCTGGATCCAGGAGGACTGGAGCCCTGAGCATCCCCTGCCTCATCCTCCTCACCTGGGCACAGGTACAGTGCAGGTGCCTGGTCAGGGTCACGCTCCCGGTGAACCCTCCTGGTTTTTCCCTCTCAGAATCCCCCTGGAGCTGCCCCTCATGCAGGGGCTGGTGTGGCTCACGTGGCTCCCTTCTGCTGGATCAGTATTCCAGGCACCCAGTGCATTTTGTAAAAATGTTATTTATTCACACCCGAACAAAGTTTTGCTCGGAGTTGGTTCTGATTTACGGCTGTGCCACTGTGTGTGTGCAGCCTTGGAAATATTGGATTTATTGGCTGTGCCAGACCCCGTGTGCTGGCCTTGGCAGTGCCACCACGTCTTTCCCCAGAGCTCCTGGGCTGTGCTGTCACCTCCTTGGGGGTGGGGGACCTTCCTGGGCACCCTGATCTCGTCTGTGCCTGTCCCTGCTTCACCCCTGGGCAGCAGGGAGGGGCAGGAGGATTCCTCAGGTACCTGCTGAGGAAAGGTGGGGAGTGCAGGGGGAGAGAGCAGGGAATGAGACTCTGTCACCTCTTCAGATGGATAATGAAATCTGCCCGAAGCACAGCCACCCTTCCTTTCATCACGGCATCATTCATTATAAAACCAGAAAGAATCAGCAATGGAGCGTTATCAGATGGAGAAAAACATTAATAGCAGAAATGGGAGAGAGAGAGGAGGAATTTGGGGTGAGTTAATTAAACCACACACCCTTGATTGCCTACGAAGGAGCCGGACAAGCTTCCAGTGCCCCTGAGAGAACAAGATTCCATCTTGGAGGAAGAAATCTGTCTGCTCAAGCAACTTCTCCTTCTGAGGAGCAGCTCATGTGTGGTGTTCCAGCTGTGGAGGCAGGCTGGGAGCTCCAGGAGCAGCCCTGGATTCCATCCCGGATAAATCCTGGATAAATCCTGCATAAATGTAACTCCCACCAAAGCCTTGGCTGGGGGTGTGAGTGGCCGTAGAACACTCTGCAGCCTCCATGGGGTTAAGGAAGAGAGGAAAACTCCTCTTTGAGTTTTTCCTCTCCAGGTCAAACTACGACATGTTCCCTCGTGCTAAGTTACAGGGCAAAGCTCAATTAAGGAGGGAACTGAAATGGATAATTCCATTAAAATGGATTCATTCACTGTGCCGATACCCGTCATGCTGAGGGACAGCTCCAGCGAAGTTTGTGTTTTACCAACTTTGCTCAGTGTCCTTGTCATCCCCAGCTGCCTGTGGGGAGTGGAGGAGCCATCAGGACATGTGGCAGAGCTGGAGCTCCATCCTCCCTCAGCCTTGGCCATGGCTGTGCCAGTGCCACCAGAGCAAAGGCAGGAGCAAAACCAGGAGCAAAGGCAGGAGCAAAGACAGGAGCAAATACAGGAGCAAAACCAGGAGAAAAACCAGGAGAAAAACCAGGAGCAAAGGCAGGAGCAAAACCAGGAGAAAAACCAGGAGCAAAGGCAGGAGCAAAACCAGGAGCAAAGGCAGGAGCAAAACCAGGAGAAAAACCAGGAGCAAATACAGGAGCAAAACCAGGAGCAAAACCAGGAGCAAAGGCAGGAACAAAGGCAGGAACAAAGGCAGGAGCAAAGGCAGAAGCTGGCACCAGGGCTGCCCTGTCTGTCCCCAGCCAGGGGACACGTGCAGTGCTGGTGTCTGTGCTGGACAGAGATGGAGCTCAGCACACGAGGCAGCACGGGCTGGGTGTGATGCAGCTCCTGCTCCTTGGAACCAGCCTCGTTTTTAGCTGTTCATTTGTTGTTGGGCCTGGCAAGGTACAGGAGAAAGGAAGAGCTCAGAATGCTCTCATGGGGAGAGCATGGCTGTGCCTGTGCCAGCCCCTGTGCCCAGGCACAGCTCCAGGAAAGCTCTAGAAATCCTCCTGAAGCCCTGAAGCAGAGGGCATCACCCTCCAGTGTCTGTCTGCCTCAGCACCCAGCCCCAGCTCTGTGTCACTGCCACCACTTCCACTCATCCCAGGAGCACCAGACTGCACAGGGAGAAATAAAAAACAACCCTTGAACACTTAAGGAAGGGAATTGTTTCATTCTCTCCAAAGGTCAGTTGCTTTAAACTCGGTTCAAGCCACCGGGGCACCTTTCAGTTTCGTTCCTTCTGTTTAATTCTCAACAGTTCGTTAAAGCCTGACCCCGCTGCTCCCAGTGGTGGCTTACGATGGCCAGGCAGACAGGAGCCCTTCTGCTTCCCGGGCTGTTAAACTGCCAGCGATATTTTAGGGGCTCTTCTTAATATTTCTGGTAGTGACTCAGTCGCTATCGGAGCCCTTGGCAAGAGGCAGAGAGGAGAAAAAGCAGAAGATAATAGGAAAGAATGGAAGAACGAAGGCACCCAGTGCCATTTCTTGTGAGCTGAGGAAAGGTCAGGGGAGATTGTGGGCAGTTATCTCCCTGCTGCCACTGATAAAGCTCAGGAGAGCTCATGGCCACCAGTGGCTGCTTCAAACAAAGAGATATTTAATTAAAGCCTGCAAAAAGAAAAGGCAGGATGAGTGCTTTAGAGATAAATTCCTATCACCTAGCCAGGCTTGAAGGCCCATGAAAGCTGAGATTTAATCCTCCTGCAGGTGCCTGGGCATCAGTTCTGGGGGTGGCCAGAGGCAGCCCAGCACGGGGCTGGGCGGTCTGGGGGGTGTGAGCAGGGGTGGATCCGGTCCTGCAGGACATGACCACACCATCAGTGTCCGAGACAATATTTACAGGTGCGCTGTCCATCCCTGGATCCCTGTCCGAGCATCCCGGCCCTTCCCAAAGGCAGGGCGGGTTCAGCTGAGCCAGGCGCGCCTGGGCAGGCTCTGCCCGCCGAGGGGATTTAGACATCACGCTTTATTTGTTCGCCTAATTAAAACGGAGCTGCCCGCCTGTCCAGGGCCGCTCCGAGGAAGGTGTTGATTGCTCGATGGGGGGTTTGGGCAGAGCCAGGTCCCCCAAGAGCGGCAGTTTAATAAAAACACCAGCATGATTTATCATCTCTCAGGCTTGGGAGCAGCCTCTCTCTCCAGGTAAAAAACATCCTCGGAATCCGCTCTCTTAATTTGCATAGGTAATGGTCATATCATTAACAGCTCATTAGGAGGAGAGCGGGGGTGACAAAACAAAAAGTCAGAAACGCTGATCTAGAGAGGAGCCAGGTCCCTGCCTGGGGAGAGTTCTCCAAAGTGAGGGTTAAAAAAGCCGGAGTCGTGTCTGGGAGACGGGAAAACGTACCAGGAAAACCCACGGGTCATTGAAAGCTCACGAAATGTAACGTATGAGGAGCGATGTGCTGAGCGAAGGCTCAAATTGTCCTGGTGTGCCCATGGCAGCAAGAACGGCTTGTGCTGGGGAGTGCCCGTGCTGCCTTCAAGGTGAAACGGATGGGAAGGAGATAATTGAATTGTAGCGCGGAGAAGGGGCTGGGATGGGGCTGGCACACGGATGGAATGGGCACACGGATGGGGCTGGCACACGGATGATGCTCCTGCCCTCCGCGGTCACTGTGAGGGTCCCTGCAGCCACAGAGCCGGGGCTGAGGAGCAGCTGAAATGTCACCTCCCCCTCTGCTTCTCCCAGTGCCCTACGGATACCCGGGGAACCTCAGGAATGGGAAAAAACAAGAATCTGGGTTTGAGGCAGCCCTGGTGAGAAGGGGCTTTTGTCCCGAGCTGATAAATCAACCTCTCGGGATTAGACTCCCCTTCCAGCAACGCTCCTGGGGTGCTTTATTTATATGTTAATAACTAGAAAAATAACCAGAAGAGAAAAGCAGAACTTCCTGATAACTTTCAGGAGAAGTCGGAAATAAAAGCAGGAACGGGCTCCTCTGTCCTAAGAGGGAAATTCCAATTGCTCGGCGTGGGGATTGGTCTCTCCCCTTTCCATTTTAAGACAGCACTTTCTGGGAAGTGCTGTCACCCAGGAGGATGCCTGGCTGGATAACTCCCACTGACACTCTGATTTACTGCTGTTCATTGTCACTGCTGCTCTGCTCGCCTTTAATTGTGGTTATTTTAGGACAGAAGTGCAGTTGGGGGATGTGTCATTCACTGCTCTGTTCCTCAGCAGCTGCTGAGTGCAAACCCAGCTCTTCAGTGAGGAGATGTAACACAAAGCTGATACACTCTCAAAACCAAATTGCTCCCATCCCCTGCCCCATCTGATCAGATCAGATCAGATCAGACCCTTTCTCTGCTTTCCTAGGGGTGGGTGAGGAGCATCCATCACTCCTGGAGAGCCCTGGGCATGGATGCTCCTGCAGCAGGTCAGGGCTGTGCAGGTGAGGGGCTGAGATTTCTCCTCTCTCCCCTCCCCTCTCCTCCTGGCACCGCTTTGCTCGCTCACAGTGGAGAGGAGCATCATCTCCTGGGTGCTGTAAATCCACTCCAGCTGCTGCCACGGCTCCTGGGAAACCTCTGGGAGAGCTGGCAGGGGCTGGGGCACCCGGCCAAGGCTCCTGCTCCTTCCTAGGGCGGGAAGTTTCGAACACTCCGAGGGTGGAGGGATAACTCCAGCTGGGAAAGTCCCACTGCACTGACTGGCTCGAGAAAAACCAGGACTCAGTGCTAAGCTCCAGCCCGTGTAACACAGAAAATGGTATTAAAGGATTTGCTTTTCATGACCATAATTCAGAGTTAGCGTACATTTGATGTTTAATGTATGAACCACAGGTGATTTCAGACTGGCATGGCCTTTTCTAAATAGTGTTTTAATCTTAGGGGGTTTTTCAGTTTTTTAAGGTTTGGCTACTCAGCCTGTCAGACAAGAGGAGAACAAAACCACAGCAAAGCTGGGTATGAGAATCCAATGTGGGCAGAGGCTTTTGTTCCGTCTTTTATTGAGGTTTTACCTCTAATCTCTGCCTTTTGATGCAATTTAAGATTAAGGAAATGAAAGGCAAGGCTGCCTGTGAACAGTTATCCAAACAGGACAGCCAAGGGGCGCTTCCAGGCACGGCTGTAAGAGGCTTTGGGCAGCTTCCCCAAAGGGAGAAGCCAGAGACTCTGCAGCAGCTCCCGAGGTCCTGGGGGAGTGGGAACAGAGCCTGTCCCTCTTTCCAGAAAAGCTCCTGCCATCCCAATCCCATCCTCATCCACCGGGAAGCAATTCCTGGCAGAGCAGGGGTTGGATGCTGGGTTAAAGGGACCTGCTGCAGGCTCCAGTGAGCTCCCAGCTGCCTGACTGGTGTGTGTGGGAATAAGTCCCTGTGCTGGGTGCTCTTAGGGATGCCCCCAACACCAGGAAAAACCCCATCACACCAAGGGCAGGAATCACATTTGTATTCCCAGCTGGTGCACACCTTGAATGGCTCAGAAAATGGGGGAAAACCAAATTCCTGCCAGGAAAAACAACTCGAATAATCAAGCCCCTTCGTGTGGCACCGGTGATAAATTCGTGCTACTTACCCTGACGAGCTGAAAGGTCACGAGCAGACCTTCCAAAATAATTATTAAATAACTTTGCCATTTGTTCAGGATCAGTTGTGACCTTATTACTGGGAGCAGGAGATGATATCTCCACATCCTGGGCACGGGTCCAAGGAGGTCATTAGTAACAATGCTCCATCCCAAATTTTGCAAGGGGAGGGAGGATTTCTCTTCAGCCAACACATGGAGCTTTCCAGGCTTTTGTCTGGCTGGTGAACGACCTGTGGGGACTCAGAAGATCCATCTTCCCTCTTCAGATCATACATATGTTTCAGTAGCCTTGAAGGGGGCGAAGGGCAGAGTCAGGAAGAAATGTTCTGTCACTGCAAATCTTTCAGCTCAGCAAAGAATCAAGAACCACAAACAAAACCCTCTCTAGTGCTGGGACATTTGCCTCACTGTGTGCCTGTGGCAGCACCAGTCACACACAGGATGTGTCTTTAAACCCAGGATGGGTCTCATGATCAGAGGTGGGAACCCATGCAGCAAGGGTAGCTCCTTTCAAGTTAAACAAAGATTCTCATGGCCCTGTGCAAGCTCATTTCCAGTCAAATTAAACATTATTTGGGGAAAAAAAAAAAAAGAAAAAAAAAAAGGAAAAAGAAAAAGCAGTAAATCTGTGCAGTCTTGCCCCTGCAGCTCCAGCACAGTGGAGACACAAAGCTCAGGTGAAGGAGGTGTCAGCTCTGAAGGGATGGGCATCAATAACCCAGGGCTTGTGCTCTCTGCCTGGCTCCCAGCCCTGCTGGACCTTCCTGCAGCTCCTCAGCCTCCTGGATGTCCCCAGTGTCCCCCTGGGGCTCTGCCAGCCCCGGGCCCTGCCTGGTAATGGGATCAGCTGGTGAGAGCCATTAGCGGAGCCACTTGCCCTCCGCTTTTATTGTGCTGAAAATTTAATTGGCTGATGATTCAGAGGAGAAATCCTTTCTCTTTACTTTCATGTGGCAGCCGCCTTTGTCCTCCCGGCATTCCAGCCTCAGCCACTGATTCCTCGAGGACAATCAGAATGGTCTTAGAAGAATTTCCAGTACTTTCCAGTGGCTCACTTTCTAATAAAGTGTGTGTCACAGCGCAGACAGCAGCACTGCCAGCCTGGGATTCAGAGTGCAGCTCAATTGCTCACCCTTATCATTATCCAGGGGGATTGGAAGCTGGCTGTGTGTCCCTGTGGCAGGTCCAGCCTGGGGAGGAGTGCAGGGAGAAGCAGCCAGGGACTCCTGCTCTGGCTGTTCCTGGGCTCAGATGTGGCACCGAGGTAGCCAAGAGCAGCGATTGTTCAAAGCCCTGTGATGCCCTGCACTGAGCACGGGGGTGCCCTGGGTCAGCTGCTGATCTGGAATTGTTGGCAATCCTTGGCCATCACAGAAAAGGCAAGGCAGGCTCAGAGCTGCGGGCTCAGCGGCAAGTTTAACCCATTCCCAGCCGGTTCCCAGCTCCCCCAGTGCTGCCTGCTGCACTCCGATGGATTTTGCAAAACTGGGGCTTGGGCAAGCAGCCCGGAGGGTCGGAGAGCCTGTCCTGGCTCCAGCAGAGCTGTTCCTCAGAGCCCAGCCTGCCCCTGCTGGCCCAGGACAGACCCAGCCGAGGCTGGCAGCGCTCACGGAGCCGCTCCCAGCCTCGCCTCGGCATCACAGGCGCCTCTCTGATGTGGAACATGAATGCTCCTTGCTGCAGTTTATGTTTATCTTGTCATCCTCATAGCAAACATGAAAACCTGTTTATTCTCTCCCTTTTCAGAGCTCTCCTTTAAATGTTTGAAGACTGTTTGCATGTCTCGCCTCGTCTTTCATTTCCAGAATAAGTGAGCCAAAATTCCCTCTGCTCCCACCCTGTTCAGTGTTTTGATCTCCCTGCCTGTCCTGGTTGCTCTCCCCCAAACCCTCCCCAATAAATTCCCGTCCTCAGGAGTGGTGTTCTCTCTGTGCAGCAGGATGGGCAGGGACCTGGGTGGCTCTGGGAAGCTTTGGCATTCTCCCCAGTGAAAAACACAAATTATTCCTGCTGATTCTGCCTCTTTTTCTGCCTAATTGACAAATTAGGAGTGTCCCCTCCCTCCCAGTTGTGTCACCAGCCATGGAAGTTGGTGGTGGTGCTTTCCTGTGGTGCTTCGGGGGAGCGGAGCAAAGGAAAGCTCTCAGCTTGTTTCCAGCACAGGGAAAAGCTGCTGCTGGCTTTTCTGGAGCTTTTCCCCCAGAGCAGCTCAGCGTGTGGGGAAGATGCAGTGGGGAGAGTGGAGCACGAGAGGGAAGCTTGGAGAACACACTGCTGGAGCTTGCATTTAACTAAAGAGCAAAGTAACATTGTGCTCCATTGATTACACATTTTTTTCTGCCTGTTGTGACATTTGCAGGAAGGCTAATTTATTCAAGCATGGAAATCTTTAAAAACTTAATTAAGTTATTTCTGCTATTTCCATGCCTTATTGTTTTGACTTCACATTTAACTTTTTTATATCTGGTTAATGTCTTTGAGGAAAAAAAAACAACCAGAAGGAGAAAAGAAATGGAAAGGAGAGGGAAGATGTGGCAGGAATCCTGGTTTGTGGCCCCTGTGGGAGCTGCTGGTGGGGTCTGTCCTGCAGGAGGAGGTCTCTGGGTGTGCCTGGCACAGCACAGAGCTGGGGATCTGGGCTCTGCTTTGCTCCCAGTGGGGACGCAGTGGGTGCCAAGGTGTTGTCAGGCTCCTCTTTGCTGCTCCCAGCGTGTGTGCATTCCCTGGAGAGCTGTGCATCCCACTGTCCCTGCAAACGGGCACTGAGGGCAGGGCAGCAGCTCAGGGTGGGCACTCCTGGGCCCCCAGAAGGGGAAATAATGGCAGGAAAACCCCCCAGGGCCCTGGGAGCCGGTGTTTCACTGCACAGGAGGCTCTGAAGGGCACAAGATGCTGCCAGCAGAGCTAAATGCTGCATTAATAAAGTTTCTGTCAGTAAATTCACTAATTAAGGCTCACAGATGGAGCTGGAAGGAATGCTTGTGGTGAAACCCAAGGAGTGTGAACATTGCCTGCTTTGGAGGCAGGCTGCAAGTCTGGGGAAACGGGGAAGAAAGGAAAGGCGCCAGGAGTTCCACAAAGCTTTACCTGCATCTCCAGAAATGAGATGAGCTGAGGGGCTGCGAGCAGGGCTGGCCCCGGTGCCACGCCCTGGTTTCACCGCGGGTTTATGGCAAAGCTGCCGGGAGCTGGCTGTGGAGTGAGTCCAGGTTTGCCAGCCCCGGGTTGGTGCCCCAGCACCAATCTCCCTGTCCTGACAGCAAGGATGGATGTGGGGAGGAACCACTCCGGCTACGAAAAGCCCCAGAGCCATAAAGGGCTCAGCCATAAATGACAAAGTGCTGCAAACTCTCTGGGCGGCAGCAGCAGCCCGGGGGAAGAGTAATCCCCTCGCTCTCCAACATTTGCTGAGCATTAGGATAATTTCCCCTGGGCTTCCAGCAGGCATTCGCAGCTCCTGCTGGGTTGCTGTGCATTATTCTTAAGTCGTTACCCTGTACCTCTGTTCCGACCTGGGACTCCTACAGGATGGATTTATGGAGTGACTCCCAGGAGCAGCGCAGTCATTCCCACACTGATGGATCTCCTCCCATCCATGGATGGCTTTTCCCCCCTGGAAAGGTGCAGGTCAGAGGGGAATGCTCGTCCCTCTGAGAGGGCTCAGGGCCAGGGCTCCTCACCGTGCTCCAGGCTCTTCCCAAGAGCTGAGTGTGTAGGACAGAAATGGAATGGAATGGAATGGAATGGAATGGAATGGAATGGGAATGGGAATGGGAATGGGAATGGGAATGGCAGCTCTGCAGGTGCTGCTCCTGGCCAGGAGAGCAGCAGGAACAGGAGCTGGGAGCTGCTCCAGGCTGGGCAGGGAGTGCAGCCCCTTCCTCCTGCACCAGCCTCTCTGCCTTTGCTCCCCCTGTGCCTACAGCAGCGTTTGTATTTGTCAGCCTATGGCAATGCTCTGCATATGGAATACATTTGCTCTGGGTGTTTGCCATTAACATTTTCATTTCTGTTTAGCGTCAGGAGTTTTCAATTACCGGCCTTGCAGAGCACTGTGAGCTGTTGTGTTCATGCTCTCTTTGTTTTCATTTCCACATCCCAGTGAGCCCTGGCCCAGGGGCGCTGGGGACAAATCCTGGTGCTGGGTTTGCTGCTGGCCACTGTCACACGGCTTTGGGCTGGCAGGGCCTGGCTTTACCTGGGACCACACTGCACTGAGGTGAGCAGGTGGGGCTGAGCACAGCCCTGTCCCCTCTGTGGCCACTCTGGGGCCCTGCCTGTGCCCTGCTCCTCTGTGGCACTGACCATGGAGCAGCTCAGTGCCCTGGTGACCACAGCCTGGCGGGGCTGCAGGGGCTCTGCAGCAGAGCCCAAAATCTGCCTCCACTCCCTGATCCTCATCCCAGCCTTCTTCTGCTCTTCCTGTACTTTATAACTTAACTCCACGGAGAGGATAAAACTGCTTTAGCCAGTAAAGAAATGAGGGACAGGTAATGCACATCCTGGCTGAAACAGCAAACCCTGCATTTCCGAAGTGCCGCCTTCCTAAACTCTAAGTGAGCCATAATGTTTAGAAGGGGCTGTTGAAAGAGCAATAAAACGCTGCCAGGTCGGGCAAACAGCAGAGTGTTAGCAGAGCTGCAAGAGCCTGTGATTGCAGCATTGCTGGCAGTCTCCTGGGACAGGGGGAGGTGGTGGCTGTCCCCAGGTCCCCATGCCAGCCCTGGGGACATGGGCTAAAGGACGAGCTGCGGGCCAGCCCTGGACAAACAGACAGGAAGGTTCTCCTGGTCATCCTGCAAGTAATCAATTCCGGTGATCCCGAATAACTCTCTTTTCCTGGTGTCTTAGAGCAGGGAACAAAATCTCCTGTGCATTTGGCACCAGCCTGGAGACCCCCAGATCCACCTGCAGCATCCCCACGTCCCTGAAGTGCTGCCTGTCCCCACAGCTGCTGTCCCAGCTTGGCTGGCAGGATCCAAAGGGGATGCTGCAAGCTGCTGAGGCTGAGGAGTTTTGTAAGTGTCCCAAGTGCTGTTAACCCCAGATTTAAAATCCGGGTTTCCTTTGATTTAAAGTGATTTTAAAGATTCCAGCACTCCCGCAGTGTAATTATCCCGAAGATTTCTGGGAGCCTTCTTCTCTGCCCCTTTGTTCCTAAGGCGGCTCTGCAAGAATGCCACGAGGTTACAGCCATTATGGAGTGCAATGCAAACAGGGCCATTTATTGCCTTTTTATGAGGGTAATGCTGCACCACCCAATAAATTCTGCAGGAAGGATTTGATGGAGAAAAGGCTGAGATTCAGCCACAGCAGGGTCAGCCAACGGGAGTTCTAATTTCACAGGAAAGCAGTTAAGAGGGCAAAAGGCGTATTTTTCACTCTCCTCTTTTGGAAGGAGTAGGGAAGGATGGGAGCTGAGGAAAAGCAGAGCAGAGAGCAGGTACAAATGCACTGACAAAGAGGAGAAGGTCCCAAGTTTAAGGGATGCTGAAGAGATTGGCCTTTCTCCATGTGTGTGTCCTTGGGAGGGCTGGGAGGCCTTGGAATGTGCTGCCAGGAGGAAAGATGTGTTTGGTGGGAGACAGGAGCAGAAGTCCCCCTGACACTCGTGTGGGCTCTAAGCTAAGGCTGGGGCTGTCACCCACACATGGCCAGGGAGCCCCAGAGTGGCTCGTGCCCAGGTGGTGGCCCTGGCCATGCTGGCTGTGCCTGGCCAGAGCCATGGGCCGAGAGGCACCAGCTGTGCTTGCCTCAATCAGTCCATTAGGGCGAGCAGGGATCAATGGCAGCAGGGTATTGATCACAAACTCATAGCTGAGGAGCGTGCTGCTGCTCCTGGCTCATTTCTCCAGGCAGAGCTGGATCTCTGCCTCCCCTCCCGTGTGGGATCCCCACCCAGAGCCGTGTGTGCCTGCTCCCAGAGCCGTGATTCCACATCTGCCTGGCCCAGGGCTGGGATGGTGAGGCCTCTCAGGATGGCTCCAGCTCGGTAGTTTGGCCAAAGGCCACTTTGGAGCACGGTCAGGAGCCGCAGCTCCCTCGGTCCATCCTGGCTGCTGGGAGCCAGCTGTGCAGACCCGCGGGAGCACGAGGTGTCCAGCCAGATGTGCAGCCTCTGGAAGGCTCCTGGATCCTGTGTTACAGCCCGGCAGCCGAGCTGCTCTTTCATGCTTCTCTTGTTCTCCTGGCTTGCAATTGATAGATCAAAATTCCCCGCAAACGACCGGTTTCATGGCCCGTTTCCTCTGCTGTCAATACCAGGAGCTGAGAACTGTCAGTGCCGTCCCTCCCCCGTCAAAGAAAAAATTCAATTATTTATCGCTGCCTCTTAGAAAACTAATTGTATTGCTAATTGTTCTTTTCCTGTGAGGAATGTTACATTTTTTTCAGGTGAATGGCTTTAGGCAGTTTAAGGGTTTGTAAGGAGTCTTTCATCAAACATGTGACTCAGAATGAACTCACTGAGATGACATTTCCCTTCCAATTTTCTGTTTATGTTTTTGAAGCGGGAGGATTGCTGGGAGCCCAGGGCTGTAGCTGCTAACCTGATTCATTACCTGCACAGGCACGGGACTCAGCGCAGATGAATTTTACGAAATTGGCCGTGTTTATGTGTAATGGTGACAATAATGCACTTTATCTATCTCCTGGTGAACTACAGCGGAGTTTTCCCAGGAAGTTTGA
This sequence comes from Rhabdornis inornatus, assembly GCA_013397075.1. Taxonomy (NCBI): domain Eukaryota; kingdom Metazoa; phylum Chordata; class Aves; order Passeriformes; family Rhabdornithidae; genus Rhabdornis; species Rhabdornis inornatus. Next base: position 276,493 of record VWZS01002961.1, read on the forward strand.
CAGAAAGAGGATCAAGTTGCTGCTTAAATTTCTCCTTGGAGGACCTCAGGGTAATTTTCTTGCAGCACTTCAGATACTGAGAAGGTTTGGGAGCAGCCGTAGGATCCTCGTGCATCCCTGACCCAAAGGAAGATGCCATGGGGAGAAGGAAAGGGATGAGGGGGGACTATTCTGACAGTCCAGGGCACAGGAATATCAAATCCATCTTGCACGAACACTTCAGGGTTTAAATGTCTCCTTTTCCAGCAGGCAGGAGCTCTCCTGTCACATCTTTTGCCTTTTCAGGACCATGATAAATCTTCTCTCTAACACACCCTGGAGAATAACAGCATCAATCATTTATTACTGGCACAAGTTCCCAGGATTCCTGACCCCTTCCGTGCTTGGAGATGAGACATCCCCGGAGCCTTGGCACTGCTTTCCTCGTGCTCCATCCCCAGCACATCCTGGTGCTGCCCCATCCCTCCCCACGTGGAGCTGCAGCTCCATGGCAGCTCTGGGGAAGTCTGAGTTTGTGGGGTAAAGCCCCTTTTCCAGCCTGGAAAGAGCAGGAGGGATGTGATCCCGTTCTCATTTTCCACAGTAAAGTGGGAGCCTGTGCCAGGACAAATCCCTTCCCTGATTGTGCAGGATGAAATGCAGCAGCGAGGGAGACATAACCCTTCGTTGCAGCAGCGATTTACAGGCTGCTCCTCCTTTAATGGGGCCCGTGCACCTGAGCATGGCAATGGGCTGTAAAAACAAACAAACACACACTTATCCCGCAGTCCCTGTGCTCCAGGGCATCCCAGAGATGTCACAGGACAAGCAGAGCCTCCGTTCCTCTCCGAGGGTCAGCTCTGGAGGTTCAGCCCAAGGCACCATCACAGAGCCCTCCGAGCTGAATCCTTTACCCCTCTCCCCTCACCCCCTCCAGCGCACTGGATGCTGCGGTCCTGGTGCCTGGCTGGGCTCTGCCAACCCTCTCCGAGTGGGAGCACAGCCAGGGATTCACTGCAGCAGCCTGATCCCGCATCTTACAGTAAATCAATGAAACTTCCGTGCCTTGACAAGCCCTTGCCACTTAAATAGACAAGAAACAGGTAGGGATGGATGCTGCAGGTTCCTCCAGATCATGAGGCATAAATCTCAAGAGAACAGCAGCGGAAAGATAAAACACTGCTGGAAGCACAGAACAGGATTTAGGATTTGTTTAGAGGTTGTCATTTTGACAGTAAGGAAAATACATTTTTCCTGCCCAGGGTTAGCAATTAGTGTGGCTGCAGGGAAAGGTAGCGCGGTGATGAGCACGGCAAAGCCCTCGCTACAGGTGCCTTGGTGGCAGTTTCTAAAATGATAGTTTCTAAAATCATCGAATCGTTTAGGTATGAAAAGACCTTTAAGACCATTGAATGTAACCATTATCCTAATGCTGTGGAAAAGCTGACAGGGATCTGGTGATGGCACAGCAATGGTTCGGGGGCATGGCTGCAGAGGGAGCAAAGTGGTGTAATCAGCGCCGATGGAGACAGAGGAGTGTAAATGGCAATTAATAAATGCAACAGCCAGATTAGCTGCCATTATTTCGCAGCTCCCGCTGGCCCGGCTGTCCAGCTGGGAGCGATCTGTCCCGGCGAGCTCCCACAAAGGGAGCAGAGGCAGCCCCTGAGCCAGCCCCGCTGCGCCTGCGGATGAACAAACCCTTCTTGTTTGGAAGAACAAATGCTGGAGCCATTGCGTCCCTCTGCTCGCCCTCGCCAGGGGAGCCGGGCTGCGCTGCTGCGAGTGCAAATGCCATCTCGGAGATGTAATTTGGCTGGGGCACGCTGCAGGACAGCAGCAGCTGCCGAGGCAAATCCAAATAACGCTCGGCACTGTAATTGCATATGTAAAAATGGGGCAGAGGAGAGCGAGAGGGAGCGGGCTCCTGTGCTCTGCTGGGTATTACAGATGTAGCTGTCATCCTCCTTCCCTGCCGGAGTGCTTGTAGGTGTTCAGTCCTGCTGCTCCGCTGGGTGTTGTAGAGAGATTGGAATGTAATTTCCGATGTACAGAGGTCAAGCCACGAGGCTGTTCAGGAGCCTTGTGCCTCCAACAAGGACTTATCCAGCTCAGAGCTTGATCCAGGTCCCTCTGCCAGGGCTGCCCCAGAGCAGAGGAGCTGGGGATGCTGCTGGGGTGGGATGGGGAGACCACGGGGAGCACAGGGCCCCCACCTGCCCTGCAGGTGCTGGGTGAGCTTTGCCAGCAGGTTGGGATCACCCTGTTGTGGTCCTGCACAGCCTGAGCTGCTGGGCTCAGGTGCCTGGGGAGACACCCTGGGATCGGGGTCACCCCTGTCCCCTGCTCTGCCCCCATGGGCCCAGAAGGGAAGGATGGATGATGGGTGGATGGATGGAGGATGGATGATGGATGGATGGATGGATGGATGGATGGATGGATGGATGGATCCATGGATGGATGGATGGACGGATAAATGGATGGATGGATCCATGGATGGATGGGTGGATGGATGGATCCATGGATGGATCCATGGATGGATGGATCCATGGATGGATGGATGGATAAATGGATGGATGGATCCATGGATGGATGGGTGGATGGATGGATCCATGGATGGATCCATGGATGGATGGGTGGATGGATGGATCCATGGATGGATCCATGGATGGATCCATGGATGGATCCATGGATGGATGGGTGGATGGATGGATCCATGGATGGATGGGTGGATGGATGGATCCATGGATGGATGGATGGATCCATGGATGGATGGATGGATGGATATGCAGATCCATCCTCATACCCACTGACCTTCCAAAATAACCCATGTCCTCTTCCTGGTCGGCTGTCCTGACTGTGTCACCTCTGAGTCACTGGCTCTTGCTCTGTGCTAAAGTTCCCTGTGAAATCCCTCAAGAAGAAATACAATATGGTTTGTGTCCTAAACAAGACGCTTGCTTCATACAGACATTGATCAATACGTGAAGGAGACACCATTAGGGAGGACAGAATTCTTTGCTTTCAGGTGAACTCTTTGCCCTCTTACACCCCAGTCTGTGAAAACTGAAATCAGTTTATCAATCTATTTTTCTGTTCAAAATTAATGCTTTTATTCTTCAATTTGCTCTGAATAGGAAGAAGAGCTAAACAGAGCAGCTTCCTGTGTGAACTCTGTGTCCTCCTCCCAGTCTGCCTGGTTCCCATTGCACACTGTTCAGGTGGGGATGAGCTCTGCCAGGTGAGACTCAGAGCTGCTGCTCCCTCATGCTATGGGATTGTTAGAGATTGTGTGTTATCCTCTTTGTGAGGCTGAGTTATCCTGCTCTGTAATTTCATCCAGCTTCCCTAAATTATTCATCTTTTTCAATAGGCCACAGGAGCCTTCTGCTCCCTCTCCTAAATTATTTTGCAGCAAACAGAGCTGCTGCAGAGGCGGCAGTGGCTCTGCAGTGGGAGAAGATCTCCACAGATCTCCTTTGTCACAGGGAGAGCTGTGGGCTGGAATAAGTCCCACATGCACCCAGAGCCTCCCAAGGACCGGGCTGTGCTGGGAAAGGCAAACTTTTCCTCGGAGGGACTGAACATTTCCTTCCCAAGGCATTCGCCAGAGAATCCCCGACAGCTCCACGTGGCTCCAGAGCTCGCTTGCTTCAGGTTGTAAATGTTTTCTATTTCTTCCAAGCTGTGAGTCTGATGAAAGCGTAGCAGAGGCAGGACCCAGCAGCAGAGGAGGCAAGCTGTGCAGCACACGGCGTTGTGCTCCTTTCGGGTGTCCTCGAGTGTGCCGGGTAATGATCCGGCAGCTGCGAATCCACACGCAGCAGCGCTGCTCCGAAGGGCTGTAATTATTAATCTGCTAACGCACACACAATGCACTCAGCCCGCTCTCAGCCTCTCCCAGGAATGGCAAATAATGCTGCAGTGGCAATTACCTTAATGCAATTATCTCAGATGTGAAATTCCACAGCCGCACTTCGTGTCCTGGCTCGTGGAGGACGGAGGGGAAGGGGGGGCTCTGCCCAGGGCCAGGCTGGGCCCCCTCTCCTGGTGCCAGCAGGGTCTGGTGCCCCTGGTCACTGTGCTGTTTAAACCCCTGGCAGACACAGAACATCCTGCAGTTTGGGATGGGCGGTGCCAGGGACAGCAGCAGAGCCGTGTCCTAAATCAGGAATCCCAAACCCGATGGCATCACACGGGCAGCTAAGGCAGCCCTCGCCCCAAAATCCGACTGGAAGGAGCTGGGATCGATTTGTCTTGTTCAGACACAGCTCTGGAGACTTTCCTGAGAACAGAGGAAATGCAGGAAGCTCATGGTGATCCCACCAGGGTTAATGGCAAACACCAGGGCAATCCCTCCCACCTCAGGGTCCATGGTAACCCCACACTCAGGACCTGAGCTGCCCAAAGTTCCTTGGAACCCTCGTGCACACACACAAACCAGGAGAGAAAATGTTCCCCAGTTTGTTCAGGATGGACCTGGAGACTGTTCCAGTGTTCTTGTCTCTCAGGGAGGAATGAACTAATTGCAAAGGATTTTTAAAAGGAAGATTGTAACTGGCCCAAAGCAGTAAATGGATTTTACTTCCTCTGCTCTGATAAATATTTAATTACTGAGTGTAATGCAGGGATTGGGTTTTGGTTCTTGCTTGTTTTGATGAGCTCTTGTTTGTTTTTACACATATATTTATTTATATTCTGTACTTCCATTGCAACTGCCATCCTCATGTGCCTTCTCCACAGTGGTATCTCTTAAAATGAAATGGAATTGTCTTTCCACTCCTCTACTCCACACTGCCTTCGTGTCCAGAGCCTGTCTCTGGGAGCAGCAGTCCAAAAACGAGCCAGCACTGCAGAGCCTGCTGTCCCTCACCTGCTGCCCTGCCAGTCACTGGTTTGGGTTTGGTTTGTTTTTCCCTCTTGCTTTCTACTGTCATCCTGCACAACTCCTAACATCTTATTTTTTAAAAAATCTCATCCCAATAATGTAATCGCTCGAAAATGTTTATTTACTTACGGGACTATTTAGTGAAAACTCCAGGCTCTTGACTACTAATATCATGCATTTACGTAATTGTGTAATTACAACTCAAATGACAAATGTTTCTTTAGGCTCCATCTCTCTCCCGGGCCCATTCCAAGAGCAGCAGGGGATTGTCCGGCTGTTCCCTGTGCCACAGCCTGGCGATTCCCTCACTCCAGCTCTCCCTGGCCTGTGCTCCAGGCTGATGAGTTACTGCTCCTGCAGAAATCTCGTTAAAATCACGGATGTGTGCCCAGATGCAGCGCCCCAGGGCCTGGCAGGGCAGCCCTGCTCTGCTGTGACCCCGCTCCGTGCCGTGCCCACCGCAGCCTTCCCGGATCTCCTTCCTTGCAGCAGGGCTTTTCCCAGCAGGACTGGCAATGATGCAGCCCCGCAAACAATGTTCCCAATGGGATGCTGGGCTGCTGTCAGGCTATTAACGCCTGTGGATTTCTCTTCAGAACGTTCAAGTGCCTCATTTCTGCCGAAAGGGCCGGGCTGTGTTTCTGAGCAGTGGTCACTGGCTGCTGCTGCCAGGTTTGGGGGGGTTGACAGCCCTGGGTTCACATTGCAGGGGTTGTTACTGCCAGGGGTCCCTTCATGTCCTTATGGCGCCCTGGGAACATCTCTGCTTCACTCTCAGGCCACGTGTGGAGTTTGTTCCTGCAAAGGTGACTCTGCTCCCACGTGTGCACAGCACCCACAGCATTCCCAAATGAGGGAGCCCAGCTGCAATAAACCTCCAGCCTCAGCTCCACTCCCAGCTTCTCCAGGCATAAAGTCTCTGTATGTGGCATTTGATGGCCTTGGCTGTAAAAGGAGCCATAAAAAGGTAAGGGCAGCTCCCGCTGGACGGGCTGTTGCCCCAGGTTGTCCCTGTCACAGGAGGAGCATTGCCCTGTGCCACCAGCCCCTGACCAGGCAGGGACAAGAACCAGCTGTTCAGGAGGGCATTTAAAGGGTTTATCCTCTCTGCTCTTCCCTGGGAGGCACTTTGCTGATGAGCAGCATCCCTTGCACCACTCAGAGAGGCTGAGCTGGGGTTTCCACAGTGGAAAGACTTTGCAGACACTGCTGAGCGCTGCCCAAGCCCCATCCAACACCCAGAGCAGGAGGAGAGGCAGGCCCTGGGATCCAAACAGGCTGGGACCCCAGGGAGCCATAGGGAGAGCCTTCAATTTGGAGGGAATGTTCCATGTCAGCTTTCATTGCTTCACAGATCCCACTGAACCCACATCCATCAGTGAGAGACTTCCAAAAGTGCAGGGGAATAAAACTCCTCGTGGATAACAGCCCCAAAAATGCCTTTTGGCAGCTTTATTGCCTGGCACGCAGGGAAGAGAGCAGATGCACTTTCAGAACCAGAAAGAACTCGGATTATTCCTTAATGGCCACCCCAAGGCAAGGTGAGGGGAGCTTTGCTTTCCCCACAGGAGGGAGAGCAACCCAGGCTGCTGGGCCTCTCCAGAAGAGAGCAGGCTTGGCTCTCAGCACTGGTGCTGATGGGAGCCCAGCGAGCACACAGAGGTTTGTCCCAGCTGGGGAAACTGTCCCCCCACATTTCCATGCCAGAAATCCCCAGGGGCTGTGCAGGCTGCTGGGTGCAGACCCCAGTGACCCCGGGGGCTGCCAGCCCCCAGCTCCAGCAGTGCCCACGTCCCCCTGCCCAGCACTGAGGCCATTCCAGCAGATGGGCTCCAGTATCCAGATGTTGTCACTGGGAAGTCCTGTCAGGGGTTACTGGCCGGGGTCTCGTTCTCGCCTGTCAGACTTGACATCTTCAGCGGATAATTAAATGCCAGGACGCGAGCAGCAGAGCAGGTGCATGCTAATGAGGAGATCAATTTTAATTATGATTTTAATTAAACACCCAATCCGGTAGGAAATATGACAAGCAGGCTAGAAATGCAAAATTTATACTGGGGAAAAACAACAGCGAGAGACAGGGAAGATGGAAGTGAGGTGTGTGTGCCTTGAAGCACAGGTTGGGTGGGAGGGAGGGAGGATGGGTGGCTGTGAGCCAGGGTGGGCACGGAGGGCATCCTCTGATTCCTCTTGTGCCATAATTTGATGAGGAAAGTTCAAAAAACATCAAATGTTCTGTGGTATTTTTCCAAACTCCCAATTTCTGCTCCCTGCCGGTGCTCCAGAGCTCTTGTAAACCACAGGGTGTGCAGGCACATGGTGGAAATCAGCTGTAATAGGAATTACCACAGAACAGAGAGATTTGGCAAGAGCTTTACAGCAGCCCATGTCACAGGGGGCTCGTGGTTTTGGATCGTGGATCAGAGGGAGCCTTTGGGATCCCTCTGTGCACAGCCCGGTACATTTGGCTGCTCCAGATTAACTCCTGCCTGAACTCCAGCAGGCTTCAAAAGAACAAATCCATCCGTGAATTTCCAGAACAGGAAACCCTCCATCACTCCTGCCACGGTTCACTCCCCCCTCCTGACTCACGCAGACCTGTCTGGCTGCAGCTCCTGAGCCTCCCCACAGCTGCAGGATGCCTTTGACAGGGACACTGCTGAGCCACTTCCTCCACATTTGTCTCTTCCCGGCACAGGGAAGGCTCTTGCCGCATCTGGCCTCTCCCTGGGTGAGCTCTGGAGCCTGGGGGTGCGGTGGGGGCCAGCCTGGGCACCAGGTTCCGTCCCGGAGGAGGTGGCTGGGGCACAGCCCCGCGGGGGAAGGGCAGTTTGGGATGCTCGGCTGGTCCCGGCCGGGGGAGGACGGGAGCAGCGAGCACAGGCTGCCTCATCCCGATGGAATGCTGCCCAGCAGGGACGGAGCAGGGATGGAGCAGGATGCCGGGAACGGGGGTTTCGAGCTCATTGGTTACCTGAGCTCACCCCTGGGCCTCCTCCCTCCCCCCAGCCTACCCCGACTCCGCAGAATTATTGGTTTGGCTGGTTTTTCACTATTCCATATCACAATAAATTGACTTCAGCCAGCCTTTTCCCCAACTAACGAGGCCATCAGCGACAGCGGGTGGGGGACAGCTCCCACAGACCCATCGGACACGGGGATGTGTCTGTGCAGACAGAGGAGCTGGGGACCCCACAGGGACCCCACAGACACGGGGGTCTCCATCCTCCCTCCCTCCATCCTCCCGGGGTCACAGAGCCCAGGGCAAAGCAGGGCAGGAACCAGCAGGGCTGGGGCTGCAGTGTGACAATGTGCCACTGGCCCAGGAGCTCTGCCGCTGGCCCAGGAACTCTGCCACTGGCCCAGGAACTCTGCCACTAGCCCAGGAGCACTGCCACTGGCCCAGGAGCACTGCCACTGGCCCAGGAGCACTGCCACTGGCCCAGGAACTCTGCCACTGGCCCGGGAACTCTGCCACTGGCCCAGGAACTCTGCCACTAGCCCAGGAGCTCTGCCACCAGCAGCACTTTTCCCGTGGTTTGGCTCGGGGGGATAATTAGGGGCTGTGGATGGAGCCTCTCGGTGACGCCAAGCCCCGCTCCCACTTTTCCCCGAAAAAGGAGGTTCAAAGGAGAAGAGGGGTGTCCTTCCCGCAGCCCCCGCTCCCTGCAGGGCTGGGCTTTCATTTGCTGCCTGCAAGTTCCTCTGCGGCTTTGCCCCTCCCGTTTAATTAGCAGCTCCGAGAGCAGCAGCCGCAAAGCCCGGGCTGGGTTTTTATAGAGCGCGGTTTTACCTTTCACCCTCTGGAAATGTCAGAGCAGCGGGGAAGCCGTGCTGCTTTGTCACCTCCGCTGTTTTGATAACTTTATGGCTCGCAGTGCCCCGTGGCCACTGCCCACCTGTCCTGGGCGAGATGAGAGCCCGTGGCAGGGCTCAGGGCACGGCTGCTGTCCTGAGCCCGGAGCATCCCGGGTCACTGCATGGGGCAGCGCGCCGCTCCTGCCCCGAGCAGCAGCAAAGCCCAGCGAATCATCCCGGGCTCATCAAAGTGCACTTATCCAGGTCACTTAACCCAGGGCTCAGCTGGAGCCGGAGCTGGGGAGAGGGGAGAGGCTGGGGGCAGCTCGGCTCACCTCCGGCTCTTACAGCCGAGCCACCTCGGGCTGCAGGAAGCAATTTGTCTCCCGGAGGCTGACAGGAGCTGCTTTCTTCTCCACTTACTCCTGGCTCAGAAATAAAAGGGGCATCCGCTCACATGAAAAGCGGGGAAGGCTCCAGGTTTCCCTTGTGAGGTCTCTCCCAAGCTGGCACGGACGGGCAATTTGTACAAATGACACTTCCCTGGGAGGGAAGAAAGAAGGAGAAGAAGAAAGAGCCACCCCAGCTTTCAATTTGTGCCGCAGCAGTCTGCTCCAGCTCCTCCTCTCCCCTACTTCCAACCTCCCGTTCGCTGCTCTGGCTCTGCTCCCTGGCTCTGAGAGTGGCCAGTCCTGTGGGCCAGTGGCCACAGGGCCCGGACTGAGGGAGCAGCCAGGGGTCAGTGGCCATGCTCCTGTTCCC
>VWZS01002961.1:294078-340387 GCA_013397075.1 Rhabdornis inornatus
CTCGGGCACACGCGGGCACACTTGGGCACACTCAGATACACCCAGACACACTCGGGCACACCTGGACACACCTGGGCACACTCGGGCACACCTGGACACACCCAAACACACTCGGGTACACTTGGGAACACCCGGGCACACTCAGACACACCCAGACACACTCGGGCACACTCAGGCACATTCAGACACACCCGGGCACAAGCGGGCACACCCAGACACACTCGGGCACACGCAGGCACACTCAGATACACCCAGACACNACACCTGGACACACCTGGGCACACTCGGGCACACCTGGACACACCCAAACACACTCGGGTACACTTGGGAACACCCGGGCACACTCAGACACACGGAGACAGTCACACACTCACACGGGTATTATTTAATGAATGACATGTCTCGTGCCCTATATGTCAAAAGTGGTATTTTGCATTCCCTGTATATAATAAATGATATATCACACACCCTATATATAATAAGTGACATATCGCATACCCTGTGTGTGATAAGTGACATATCACATACCCTATATATATTTAGTGATGTATCACACACCCTGTCTATAATAAGTGATATATCACATACCATATATATAATAAATGGTATATCACACCCCCTTGATATAATGTGACAGGGAGTGAGCTGGCAGGGTACGGCCTGGGGCTGGGCAGCCTCTGATCCCTTGAGCACCGCTCTGCCTCCACTCCTCGCCCAGGGTTTGTCATTTGGTGATGCAGAGTGTGTGCCACAAGGTGCTTGGGGTATTCCTGCCTTTAGTGCCGTGCTGCTGGGCAGTTTTTCAGCGCAGGATTGAGAGCTCTGACTGCTCACGTGTAGCTGTAAGCCCTCTCCATCTTCCTCCTCTGTGTGGAGGGGGCAGGTGGGGATGCTCTGATGCAGCACTCCCCTTGTCTCCTCTGGCTGGGAACAAAGCTGACCCAGCAGCTCATTTGAGTTTCCATCTGCTGCTTCCACGCTGGAGGAGAATGGTGTCTTAGTTGTCTGAGGAGAGACTGCTTTTTAATCATGTCTGCACTGCCTGGGGTTTGGGCCTTGGTGCCAGCCAGTAGGAAAAATCAATGTTTAAACTGTTCGATGAAGAGCACTGGCTGCCAGCTCCTCCTCCTGTGACGGCTCCTGGGGGAGAGATGTCTGTGCCAGGCGTGCCCTGGGTGCTGCTGGCGGCTCTGGGCAGCTCTTCCTCTCCCTGGGAGGGCAGTTCATGCCCCAGCCTCCTCTGACAAGGAGCTTTTGGGGGTTTGGGTGTGAGCTGAGCTTCCCTTTGGACTCGTGACGGGCACTGGAGCTGAGGTGCAGGGTACCCACCCTCTGCTGGCACTGGCACACGTCAGCTGTGCCCCCCTGCTCCCCTCTGGGGTCAGGTCTGACAGCCAGGCACGGGGGATATGGATCTTCCCTGCCCCTGCTGTGACAGATGGGACAGCTCACTTGGGCAGGCTGGACTGGCTGTGATGAGTGAGGGTTGGGAGCGGAACAGGAGGAAACAAAAGGGAAATCCATCTTCTGGCACTGTTAAATAATGGTGCTGGTGTTTGGACAGCAAAGAAATATCCTCTGGATAGCGTGACAGAAAAGCGTGTGGGTGCTGTCAGCCATGCCCTCAGCTCCTGGGAGCACATCCCGGTGAGACAAATCACCCCTGTGAGGTCCTTCCCTCCCCGGCCACGGCAGGTGTGGGAGCCAATGGGATTTGCAGAATTCCTGCTGGCGATGGGAATGTGCTGGGGCAGGAGGGCCCTGAGCAGCTGCTGGGGTGCTGGGCTCCTATGGCAGAGATGGGGGTGGCCATCCCAGCTGTCCCAGTGCCCCCAGTGCCCCCAGACCCAGCACAGGCTCCTCAATCCCCTCCCTGCAGGACCTGGCTGAGCCCCTCCAAGAGTGGCGGGCGTGGCAGGGACAGTGACCCTTCCTCAGGCTGCAAGGGCAGGCTGACAGGTGGTGTGGGGCCTTCCCAGCTCCTGATAACCCTCACTTGATGATTTTCCTCCGTTGCTGAATGCTGATGAGGTGTAAATCCTGGGCTGACCTCAAATTCCATCTGCATTTCCTCAGATTTGCCATTTCAAGCAGTGGTTTAGCTCTCAATCCCCCCAGCAGGTTGGAGGGGGGGCTGAATAATGCTTTGCACTATTTCATACCTCTTTGCACCTGAAGGTTTTGGAGCCGTTTGCAGAGGGCGAGGGAGGTGGCAGGTGGGATCAGGGAGTGTTTACCAGGTAGACACAAACCCACAGCTATGCTGAAGTGAATCCAGAGCCCTGCAGGTGCTGGAAGTCAGGCTGAGGGCTCTGCAGCCTGGACCTTTGCCCAGTTACAAGCTCCTGCTCCACTGGCACTGGGTTTTTGGGAAGCATGTTGCCCACTGGTTCCCCTGTAAGTTGTTATCAGGAATTGCTGCTCGAGGTCCTGGAGCCCTCCTGGAGCAAAGCATTGGGACAGAGACTCCTCAATACAGAACAACCTGTCATGTTGTGTTTCCCGAGGCTTCATTTCACTTTTTAAATGATTTAATTGATGAGCCCTTTCTTTTTATACATCACATTCAGCTGGTTTCCACAGTAACAACCAAACCTGGAAGCCGGAGCTTGGAGTCCTTTCTGAGTAAATAATGCCAAACCAAATCCTCGAATATTTAATTAAATTCACTGTCATGCCCCTTTTATCTTTGTTCTGTGGGTCTCCCTAAACAGATTTCATGGGAACACTGAGCCTAAAGGGGATGGCAGAGGACAGCCTTCAGGGGAGCTGCGTGGGCCAGCACAGACCCCTCGGTGGCCCCGGGGCTGTGACAGCACCATGGGGACAGCACAGCTCCCTGTGCCCTGTGCACTGTGCCAGTGGCTGCTTCCTGCTGGGATGCTCTTGACTCGTGGCCATTTTGTGACCACCAGTAGCACCAGGTTCCTTCAGGCTTTTCTGGCAGCACCCTAAAAGTTCCTGAACTCCCACATTTCCAGTTTCAGGATCATTATCCATCCTGCACTTACGTGATGCGCTGCCAGATCTGAAAATCCAATCCCTCTTTCTGCCCCCTCCTTTTGGTCCTGAATGCAAAGCCTGGGGAGCACTGGAGATGTCGGGGAGCACAGCCACAGAGTGGATTATTTATCCAGGTGAACGTGGGGGTTGGTTCAGTCCTGTCAGCAGGGTCAGGAGTGTGGGGCTGACCAGGGGCAGGGGCTGAGACTGTTTTTATTTGCCCCCCAAACACTGCTGTAGGAGCCTGAGCTCTGATGGCCGTGCCACTCAATTATCCCTGTGCCAGGGAGTGACATGGACACCCAGTGGTGTTGGTTTGCTTACAATGGCTCTTTGGTGCTTTTCCATGGTATCACAACACATCTTAATCAGATGGTGAGTGGGCTTAATTAGCCCAAGTATAGGTTTTATTTTTTATTTCTATGACTACTTAATCTAATGGCAACACATTATCTGCTCTGAGGTCTGCAGTTTTCCATTTGTAATTATTGCTGCTCTTAATTGATGGTGCATCAGGGGTTGTGGCTGCAATATGGGAGTTGGAACGAGCGGATTTTCTTGAGCACAGATCCCAAAATGTTGCTGCAAAGGTCCCCGTGCCTTGGTGTGCTTCAGCCCAGGTTTGAGTTGCTGGTACCTGGCTTTAGTCAGAGGAAGGAGGAAATTCCTTGGAATGATGAAATCAGCGGCGTCTGTCACACCAGAGCCGTGTATTGTGAAATTTGTGTGATTTCGTGGTGGAGTTGGGGGAATTAAAATGCCTGGATACTGTAGCTGGAAGCTGTTCAGGTAATGGAAGCAAAACAGATTATAAATTTCCAAAACGAGGCCTGGCATTTATGACTAAAACCTCGCATTTCAGGACATGCAGATGGTGAGGCAGGAACAGCTTGGAGGGATGGGCTAATACAGAATTATTAATTGCAGTGGCTCTGGCATCTTTTCCCCAAGAAGGTGCCTGTTGGGTAGGTGCTGGCCTGATGGGGACAGTGGGGAGCGTTGGGTGATTCATGGATCCATGGATTCATGGATTTCATGGATTTCATGGATAGAATTGGCTCAGTTCTGTGCTTGGCCTCCCTCACCCGTGGAGGGAGGGACCAGGCTGTGTTGTCCTTTGGGGCAGTTCCCACTGAGCACCCAGTGTGCCATGGAGAGGCATGGAATACAGATATTTTTTTGGTGTATTTTGCAAGTCCCAACATCTTCCTGAGGCTTTTGGGTGTTGCCTTTTCCAGCTTCTGCCAGCAGAGGGAATGCACAGAAATGTGCCAATTTTGTTTTCCCCTGTTAAGAGGCCCCTGCTCAGCTGAGAGCAGCAGCCACACGGAGCCCTGGGGGTGTCCCTTGTCCTGGGCCATGCCATCCTGTGCTTGGGGAGGCTGTTTCACACAATATTTTCAGAGAGTCCCTTGTTCCCGACCTGCTTTGGTGCCAGGGAGAAGCCTCAGCCTCTTCCCCAGCCTCCCTCTCGAGGGTGACCGATCAGATAATGTTCTCTAGGCAAATGCACAAATAACACGAATTGGGGTTGGCACCGAGCAGTGAGGTGTAAAAAAAGCAATTTGAGGTGTTCTAAGGAAATGCCAGAGCCTCTGTGCTGTGATTGCCTGTGGGAGAGCCGTGCCCAGGGTGCAGGGACACCAGGGAGAGCAGGAGGGTGAGCTGCTGGGGGGAGCAGGGCAGCACTTGGGGACAGCACTTGGGGACAGCACTCACATTCCCATCATTTAATCTCCTTTGGCTGTGGCAATTTGCTGCACGCTGGGAAGGGCTGAGGGCAGGGAGAGCCTTGGGTGAGCCCCAGGGTGATGGGAAAGCTGCTCCAGACAGGGTTCAGGGGTGCCAGTGCCTGGGCCAGGGTGGGAGCTGGGGTTCTGCCTCAGCACAGGGCGAACAGAAAGCCCAGTATCATGCTGGTTTCCAGTCACAAATGTGACTGGAAATGGATTGCTGTGCGTGTGGCAGTGATGTGGGCACAGCTCTGAGGCTGGGACGTGTCCCTCACCTGTGCCCACTCTGGCCAGGTGCCCTCTGCTCCCGGGGTGCTGCTGCTGTGGCTCTGTGGGAGCCTGTCTGGAGGCAGGCAGACAATATCTGACATGGCAGCCTCGCATTTCTGCTCCATTTCCCTGCAGCCTCTCCTCCTGTAACATTCATTAGCTGCACAGAGGCCAGGCTGAAGCACTGAACAGAGGCTGTGTGCAACCTCTGAGTAACCCCTGAGCTGCAGCCCCTGCTCTGCACCGTGCTGGCTCCTGGGGAGTGACGAGCCCTCACCTCCCACCCCCAGAACACCAGCATGCCTCGTTAGAGTGGCAGAACCAACATCTGTCTCCTTTACAGGGGCTGTTTACGGTGGGGAAGCTTCTGAGGGAAGCTCTGTGCTGTTGGAAATGAAAGCAGGGTTATAAGGGACCTGGGAATTCCGTCTCGTTTGGAAACCACACATCTTTCAAGTTTTATAGATCAGCTGCTCACAGCCCTCGAGGTGTCACTGGCACTGGAATGGCCACCAGTGCCAGTGGGTGTGCTGTGGGGAGCACTGGGTGTTCTGGGAGAGCCTGCCTGCTCCTCAGGCTCCTCACAGATCCAGGAGGGTGACACAGGACGAGAACCTGATTGTGCCAGCCCTGTTCTTGCTGGTGCCTTGGTTGGTGCAGCTGCTGCCCAAGCTCCTCTGCTGGGAGGCTCTGGTGTTTGGATGTGCTGCAGGCTGTCCTTAGTGTGAAACCAAAGGTGCTGCTGGGCTTCAGGTGAGCAGCTGGAACGCTGCTGCTCTGCCATCCCTCCCTGGGCCCTCCTGGTGCTTGCCTGGCCTGTCCCTTCTGCTGTGTGAGCACAGTGCCGGGACAGCAGCTGAGCCACTCCTGCAGATAAGGATGTGAGGGAGTTATCTGGAAGCCTGCAGATACTGTTGTGAGGAGGAAGGTCACCGGAGAGAGGGAGGTGGAGGAGATGGAGATTAGGTGCTTTGGAGATGGCTTGAGGGATTTAGTGGAGAGGCAGAGCTCCTGTTGAGCATGAATGGGCAGCAGCACCTCTGATGGATTACAGGGAGCCCTGTTCAGAGGCGCTCCGAGCTGCTGCAGAGACCAGCAGGGAAGAGACAGGGAAATCTCCTCTCCTCGTGGAGAGGAGCCTGCGGAGCTCCGGAGTGACACGCCTGTTCTCTCCTGCACAGAGCTCACTGCAGGCAGGATGGGAGCAGGGGGTGGGTGGGTGGCTCAGCGCATCCCCGGGGCAGAAAAGTAGCCAGAGCAGAGAATAAAAAGCTTTTTCTGAGTCTAAGACCTCGTGGTGGGGCTCTTCCTACGGCAAAGTCCGAGCAGAGAAACCCCTGCCTGTCCTGCAGAGCTCCCTGCCCTGTGTCCATCATCCCAGTCCGTGGAGAGCAGGCAGCTCCCGACCTCCTCTTGCTTGTCTACATTTGGGATTTGCCCCTTTCTATCCGATTTCAAACCCTGTTCTCTGAGCAAAATCAGAGCTTACAGCCTTGTCCCTTCGGGTAATGCCTGCCTTACATTGTACCGGGGCTTTTCCCTTCGCTGTCACAGAAAATCCGCGGCCGCTGATCCTGCAGGCGCTGTCAGGGATGTGAACCCCGCAGCAGATCCTATCTCTGCAGCTGGCCCTGAGCAGCCTGATCCTGCCTCACCGCCGGCCGAGCTGCACCAGCCTTTATCCCCTATTGTCACGGACAAAGCGCAGGGATTTGTGTCCCAGGCTTAAGCTTTCGCAAATCTCCGAGTATATTCCCCAGACGATTTCCTGGCTGTTTCCTGAGTGCCTTTTTCTCCCTGTCGCCTTTGTTTCCGCTGGCTGGTGCAATTTGCAGGAGGTGTTTGGTAAATATCGCCGTTATTGGCCGGGAATCGGCAGCTCTGAGTGCCGGGGGGAGGGAGCGCATCCCGCGGGATGCCGCGCGGGTCCCGGGATGCTCGAGGAGCGCGGTCCCTCGGAACCGGCCCGGCTGCTGCCGGCCTCGCCGCCGCTGACGAGCAGGACGTGCCCGCATCCTGGAGAGCGTGTTAACATTTAAATCAGCGCCATGGGCTGGGAATAGCAGCGAGTTAAAAGGACCTCTCCTGAAAAGAGCACAGCGGGGACTTGGCTGAAGAGTTCTCTCAGCCCTTCAAGCACGCACGGCTGCACGGATTTCATCAGCGCCAGCGTCACGCTGGTCCATCAGGGCTTGATTGAGCCCATCCCGGGGTGGGGAGGGGATGGGAGGGGAGGGCAGGAGCTGCCCCCTCCCCAGGCTGGGTCCCAGACCTGCTGGCCCCTTCCCCTTCCACCCGTCCGAGTCCATGGTGAGCGGTCCCAGCAGGGTTTGTGCTCTCACAGCCACTTCTGGCACAGAACTCTTGGTCAAATTAATAAATATGTCATTATCTGCCCGTGCATGAGGCTTCATCCCGGGCTCTCTATAGTCCGAGCTGCTCTTCAGTGTGAAATACGAGGTTTAAAACGCTCCTCAGAATCATTCCACCCTGTGTTTCAAGAAGCCTGGGTTTTCCTGGTAGCTGTGTGAGCATGCAGCCCCTCCAGAGCCCTGCTCCGCTCCTGTCCTTATTTTCTCTGGCAATAACTTCAGCAACTTCATTACTGTGCTGGAGAAGTTTTCCTTTTTATCTGCTTGGACATTCTTGCTGTCTGATTTTATTGAAAGCCACAGGTCTCGTGTGATATGAGACAACACAGAAGTCCCAGTCTACCCCTTACAGATCATCCATTGCCTTTTTATTGCCTCCTCTTAGCAGTTGCCATTCCAAAGCCAAAGTCTCGTTTTTCTAGGATCTGTCAGGCTCCTGGGCACCTCTGAGATAAGGCCACTTCCTTCAGCTCACCCCTGGCTCCCTGGGCTCTCTCTGGGGCGGGGAGAGCCGGTGGCTGAGGCGCTGGGGGCTGTGGGATACAGGATCCATCCCAGCAGCAGTGCCAGCAGCTGGAGGAGCCTCCCTGCCCTTCACCACGGAGCAGGAGCTTTCAGCGAGCTGTCTGTAATGTTGGCAGCCCCGTTAGCTGAGCTGACAGGATTAATTTAAAATCCCATATGGTGCAAGGGTTGGCTTTTCCCTCCCAGACTGCTCCCTGTGAGGATAGGGAGCTGCATTTGGTGTCTTGCTGCCACCTCAGCCACATCTCTGCTGACCCCTGGGGCCCCGGGGCAGCCGTGGGCAGCAGCTGTCCTGCCCAGGTGCTGGTGCCACTCTCGCCTCTCTCAGGGCAATAAAAGGCTGTAACTGGATGCTCGGAGCCATATGGACTTTCAAGGTCCTCTGTGGAGCAGTGGGAGTGATTTAGGGAGTTTGGGGGAAGGGGGAAGTGCCCACCTTTGACCCTAGATCTGACACAGCAGCTGAAAAAATAAATAATCCAGTTGCTGGGTAAAACATGCAGGGGATTGGTCCCTTCTGAGCAGGGCAGGGTGTCCTGGCCGTGCTCTGGAGTGTCTGGGTAGGAAAACCAGAGTGGCAGCACAGGAGCAGCTTTGGCTGCCACTGGGCAGCCAAAACACAGGAGCTACTCATGAGTTTGGTTTGATTTAATATAACTTCAGACAGGTGAATTATTCTTTCTGCACTTGTTACTTTTGCAGCTCCAAGCACTGAGGTTTTGTTGGTTAATGTTTATAAAGCCTTTTGAAATGTGGCTGCTGGCATGTGGGTCCAACAAAGAGAAGCAATTGTGAACAATGAAAGAATATTTTCCAAAATACAGTGTAGTAAAAGCAGCTGAGATAAGGTCTGCTCTCATTAATTTAAAAAGTGATATTTTTCCTTCTTCTTTCAATAAAAACTGTCTGCATGATAAACTGACATCTTTAACAATTGTTTAAGCTGCGCAGGTTTAAATATATACTTCCTGCATAGGCTGCTGATGAGTCACTAGTCAAAATTATTTATCAGAAGCGATGGCTCTGTGCTAGACAGCGTCAGACAGAGCTCTTTGTTCTCTGGCCAGAGCTACGTGGTTACCGAGAGCTGTTACCGGGGCCCTAGAGCTCTGCCCATGATTAAATCATTTGGAGTCAACTTTAACATCTTTGGGAAGTGGGAGCAGTTTTGGAAAAGGGCAGGGAGGGTGCTGGGGATGCAGGGTTTTCCACAGTGTGAGGGTGGAGGCGAGGCTGGAGCATTCCCAGGGAACACTGTTAGAAATGCATTTGGGCATCTCGGCTGCTCGGAGCTCTGCTGTCAATTTCTGAGCACTTACGCTCCCATTTCTTGTGATTGCAAACACACAAACACTCTCCAGCCAGAGAGAGAGAAAACTCACCATGCAGAGAAAAGAGCAGCCAGGCTACACCCAGGGCTGGGGGTGAGAAAAGGGATTTAATGAATGTGTATGGACACACACAACAAGGTTTTATTAGTGTGCCATGGGGTGGGATGTAGAAGTACAAACATTTTAAGGAAGGTTTGCCAGGTACCCCCCAGAAGGCAGCTCTGAGGGATTGCTGTGTTGGTTTAGAGGCTGTTGGATTTGTGATTTGGCTTCACCAGGGCTGATATTTGTAATTACTGTGAGTCTGGGGGTGTTGGCCTCACAACTGCAACAGGCTGTGCCCAGGGGCTGTGCACAGGGAAGGGCAATGGGGGCACTGGGGCTGCCCTGGAGATGGGCATGGGAGGACAAAGAGGATGCTCAGTCACTGGAAATCACTGCTGACAGTGCTGGGCTGAGCCCAAAGAGGAGCCCCAGAGCTCTGGGGGTGCCGAGGCCAGCCCAGCAGGTTTGGGGGTGCTGATCCTGCCCTGCTGGCCCCAGCCCAGCTCCATCCCTTGGGCACTGCTGCCTCCAGTGATCTCCACACCAACCCCTCGCCCTTGGCTGCTGGAGGACGGGGGCTCTTTCCTCTGCTGCCGGCAGGGCTGGTCTCCCACACAGAACCCCTTGACTTGCTTTTAATCAAATTGTCACCAGGAGACACGTCTGTTCTCGCTGCTTTCATCAGGGTGAGGACGGGGCCGTTCCTTGGAGCGCAGGATGAGAACACCTGAGCCAGGCAGGGCAGGGGATATCAAAGCACAGCCTGCAGAGGCGGGATGCTGACATTTGCATACGCGATTGCAGCCGAAATGCAAACACAGAGATGGGAAAATCAGTGCGAAGGGTGAGCATGAAAAGCAGGGGCAGGCTGGGGAGGGGGGAGCCAGGGCAGGTGGGGAGAGAGGCAGCGAGATATGAAAGAGGAGGAAAACGAACACACAGAATATTTTAACTAACAGAAAAGTTTCTTGTACGGCAGACAGATGATGAAAGGGAGACAGTGAGGAATTATTAGGACAGAAGATAAGGAAACAGCAGAGATAGGAAATAATTATTTTGTATCTGTCTTTATAAATGAAAATGAAGGGCATTAACTTAAATAGGATTTAGATTTTCAGGGACAGAAGGGGACGAATTAGGAAGTGTTCAGATAGCAGCAGAAACGATTATTAAAGGTTGGGGGCTCTTGAAACAGACGCTGTGTCTGGGCCTGTGCAGAGGCAGCCAGGGTGTCCTGGGCAGGGAGGGGACACCCTGGGGACCCAAATCTCGTGTGTGACTGAGGGATGCTCAGCCCTGCTGGGGCTGGCAGCCCCCACACTCACCCCAGGCTGCAAGAACCTGCATGGAGCTGTTTTATCTCTCAAAACCCTCCTGGCTCGTGGCACACGGTTCCCCAGGAAAGATGCTTCTGTTTAGGATAATGATAATTAGGAACACTTTCTAACATTGCTGTGGGGGGTAAAAATAAAAATCCACCCCCGGTAAGAACTTCCTTAAGGCGTGTTTTCTTCCTCCTTACACACAAGGAGAATGAATTCAGCAAGTCAAGCATTTTTATTACATTCTAAAGCCAAACAGCCCTCGGCCCTGTTACATTTTCATGCACTTAAAGAGCACTTGCAAAATTCTTTTCATTTGCACTTAGTTTAATTTCAGATGATGTTTTCATCACCGTGTCTCCACTTTGCACACACAGCCTCCTACCTGTGGTTATCCAGGAGAATAGAACCTCATCTACATAACCAGAAATGTTTGTTTCCCTGGTTTGATGTACAAATGGGCAGCTTTGAGTCAGCTGCTGATGGCAGATGCGGAGGTTTGGGGGAGTGATTAATTTGAAATTATATGTCAAGATTTCCAAACAGACCAGTGACACCGAGTTTAATGTCAGAAATTGAGCTATTTGAGCACAGCCTGACCTTCGGGGGCTGCATGTTAATGACATTCCAGAAATGCTCTTGGAAGTGCTGTGGTTTGGGCACTGAACCTCACGAGCCACTTGGGAAAATCCCTTCTTCACCTCTGGCAACCTGACACCGACCTTTAACTTTGCCCTGATAAACAACATCTAACAGGCTTTAAATAAATCAAATAACAGTAATTTCTCTTAACCTCAGACTCTTAATAACACTTCTCTCTTGTGTCACTCTGCTACACTGAACTTTGCTGGTAATGGATTTGGCTTTGGTGCTGATGAGCTGACTCCTCTCAGCTCATCCCTGTGGGTTTTATAGGGTGGATCTGCCCACCTTGTCCCCCCTAGAGGAGCTGGAGGATGGATTTGGGGGTGGCAGGATGACATAACCCACTGCCACCTCACTGTGCTCCAGCTGGAGAACTGGGGGGTGTGGGGGTGCTCCCACTGCAGCCCATCGTACCCAGCTGGGAGCGAGGGGAGAGCTCCACAAAACCCTCCTGGGGAATCCTGCCTGGAGGAGCTGGAGGAGCTCTGTCTGCTGCCTGGGAGAGGAGCAGGATCAGCCTCGTGAGTGGGTGAGTCACTTATTTATAACTCTCCCACTGAGAGCGAGTTTGTTTAATTTCTGGAGCAGCACAGCGCCGGCGAGTGTGGCTGTATAAATTTGCTAACAATAGTGTCTGAGCCTATATATAAACCTGAAGACACTGCAGTCCTCTGTGCATTCCAATTAACAGGAAGATGCATGATCTATGGCATGCCAGAGGTAAGCTGGGACCTTACCTTGATGCTGCTCTTATCAGCCCCAAACTCCCAGGGAGCAGTGGCTGCCTGTTCCTGTATAGAGCTGTACAGAGTGTTTGCTGGTGCTGCTTTGTCCTCTGCTCTGGGGATTTTGTGCTCCCGGTGTGTTCAGACCCACACACTGTGGGCCCCTGGGGCTTTGGCCACTGGCCTCGTGCCCCATTTTCTCCTACACCTTGTGGCTAATTGCAGTAGCTGTGGGAGGTCAGCGCTGGCTTTGGCACCCTCGGTGGGGCTGGGGGCTCGTGGTGCCCAGAGGAGGGGGCAGCGAGAGCAGGGATGCAGGATGACATTGCAGTGGCAAGGGCAGCACATCAGCCAGCAAACTGCTCCGGGCTCTGGAATAGACGTCACTGGAAAGAGGGGTTTTAGGAGATGTCCATGACACTGTTAATTGTTAATTGATAAAATCTGACACAGAGTAAAGGCCAGAATCTGCATGAGTGAAGCTGAGCCTGTCCTGTAAATTACCCAGCACAGCTCGAGTTCCCACCTTGGCTGTTCTGTCAGCAAGAACGGGGCTATTCACCTGCTAAAGTGGAAAACCATGATTGAAATGAGATTTACAGCACAGTTGTGGGAAATAATCAGAATGAGAGGCCGCCTTTTCAGGCCACCCACTGCCAGCAGAGAGGCAGCCAAGGGGCTGCTGTGGCCAGAGTGGTGTGCAGGGCACCTGGGGACACCAGTGCTGCTGCCCTGGGGCTGGCAGAGGGCTGGGGGTCAGGGCAAGGCAGGGATTGGGGGGTGGGGGCACCCCAGGGCAGCTCCTGGTGGATTGACATCCACCAAGCTGCCGCTGTAACGTACCTGCAATTGCAATATTGCTCATTATGGCCTGATAGAAATGAGCTCATAAATAAGGACTGGAGCAAAGGGAGGTTCCCTGTGGGGCAGGGCCATGTGTCTGCTTGTTCTTTGTGGGAGAGCTGTTTTGGAAGTGAGTCTGAGCTCTGGTGAAGGTATCTGGAGGTTCAGAGGAGCAGAGTGGCCTGTTAGGTGCTGTAAGGAGGATTTATGCCCTGGGTGAGCCCAGCGGGCACAGGCTGAGCCCCTGCTCAGAGCAGCTGTTTGACATGCAGCAGCCAGAGCTCATTCTGCACCTCCTAATGGAGCCAAGTAAATCCCATCAGCTCCAGAGGCTGCAGACTGGACCTGGGGAGGGGCTGCTCCAGCCTCCTGAGAAACCCAGTTACAATATCACCACTTCATGTCATGCAAGAGAAAAGGTGCAATTTAAAATCCCATCCTTCAGGTGCAGCGAGCAGCCTTTGGTTGTCACAACTGCATTTCTTTAAGGCAGTGGCCCAGAATAAACTGGTAATGAAGAGTCATTTGACAGCAGGCAAGCTGGAAACATGTCTATGAAAATAATACAAGAGTTTCTAGTTTATCGTGCATTTAGGTGACTTATTTTTTCCCCGTGCAGCTCCTCACCTCCACAGGCAGTTCAGCAGAGCTGTGCCTTGGGGAAGGAGGTGCCTGAGCAAGCTGCAGGTGTGTGTGGAAGGAATGAGCCTCATGGACTGAGCACTGCCAGGCTTGTCCAGCTGCTCCTGGGCACAACCAGCCCTCAGTGAATCCTGCTCCAGGGGCAGAGCTCGGGAAGGAGGCTCTGGGTGCCCAGCTGTGCTGCATTCCAGCTGCTGCAGCACTGACTTGGCCACGGCATCTCCCGTGCCCAGCCAGTGTCCACAGTCAGGAATCACATCTCCTGCACGGGACACAGAATAAATGCCCCTTCCTTGATTTTCACATCACCCCCTTGCAGTCTGGAAGTCGTGGCTGACAAGATCTATTCTTTTTCCAGTTATCCAAACTGTCTGCATCGTAACAGCTTCCTACTTCAGTCGAGACAGTCTGAAAAGTTTAATATCATTTCAAATCAGAGTGCCAATAAAACTTGACATTATTAATATGATGTCAAGGGGTTTTCCAACTGCTTAGGGAAAAACAACGTGTCCCATTAAACAAAGCTCCCTGCATTGTGAAATATTAAGTGACTTTTCAACGAGTGCCAGCTGGAGCTATTAGTTTTCCTTTGGTGCTGCTGATGTGGAGAGGAGGTCTGGCTGAGAACCTTTTATGAAGACATTAGCTGAATCCGTGCAGTGGGAAAGGCTTTTGCTTTCCGAGGGACCGCGCTCGATGCGGGCTGCGTGTGCCAGGATGAATTATTAAAGGCAGTAAATACGAGTGGAGGGATGTGCCTCCTCCCCCTCAATGCACTGCTTACACTGGGGAGTCTGCAGCCTCTACCGGGACTTGGAGCCAGGATTTCCATAAATGAGCCCATCCCCTAATCTTATCCCAGCTCTCCCCACTGGAGCTGGGGAGCAGGGAGTGCTGCTGGCTCTGCCATACAAGGGCTTGGCTTGGAAGGGACTTACAGATCATTTGGTTCTTCCCCCTGCCACGGCAGGGACACCTTCCACCACCCCAGGCTGCTCCAAGCCCTGTCCAGCCTGGCCTTGAGCTTTTCCAGGGATGGGGAGCCACAGCTTCTCTGGGCACCCTCAGTACAGAACAGCTCTCGCTCTGACTTGGGGCTGGATGGGGTTGGTTGTGCTGGGGGTCACTGCCAGGTGCACTCCTGGCCTGGCTTGGTGCTTCTTTTCCAGGCAGGGCATCCCAGAGTATCCCACTGCTGCTTCCCAGGGTCGCTGGTTTTCCTGGTGGGTGCTCAGGCAGCTCAGAGCTGGTGGCAGCCCCGGTGTCCCTGATGTTCCTGCAATCTTTCCTTTGCCTCCCAGTCATTGTGAGAGAAAATCGCTTCATCTCTTTGTCCAGACTAAACATGTTCTGCACAAAAAAAAAAAAAAGTTGAAACAGATTTTTTTTTTAGCAAGCCTTTGGTACCACGCCCGGGACTGAGCAGGGATTTGTGTGCTCCAGGCTTTGTACAGCACATGAAAGCCTCAGCTACACACGGTGTTTATATCAGGCATGTGTTGGTGCATGTTCTCAAACACAGCCCTGAACGCTGGGCTTGGCTCTGCCTCCACCTCTGCTGTCCCCACTGGTACAATAAGGAGGGCTTTGATGTCTCACAGGGGAAGTGCAAGTATTTAATTTAAGTTTTATGAACTCCTCTGACAATGTAAGAGCACTGCATATAAAGCCAGGTTTCAGGGAAGTCGAGGCAGTGATGTCCCACTTTTATCTCTCAGAGAGATCCCACATCTGAGCTCAAACCCTCCCACCCCCAGGGCTTCCAGCCAGCCGTGCTTGTGCCTTAAGGCCAGAACTATTTTTGTCACTTGTAGCCAATAAAACCATAACCCCCTGTTGCCATTCTAGTGCAGGGGAACCAACAGCTCTGTTCCCTGAGCCATTAATGCTCAGGTGCCAGGGGCAGGGCTGGCAGGAGCCTGCTGCCAGCTCCCTTCCCAAGGGAAGCACCATCCCAGGCGTCCCACCGTGCTGCACCTGGAGCTGGAACCTGCCCCAGCATCCCATCACGTTCCTCTGGAGTGGCTCTGCCTGGTCCTGGGGGCTCCTTGCCCCAGCCAGGGGCAGAATCCAGAGGTGGGTTCTGCTCCAGCTCCCCAGCTCCAGAAAGGACAGCAGGCAGTTTTTACGCAGCCTTCCAGGGGGAGGAGGCTTCTTGCTGCCTTTTTCCTGCTGCACAACCTTCCTTCACCTTCCTTCTTTTAATGTCTTAATCAAGTGGCTGATAAAAGAAGTGATCCATGAAAAGGACGGGTATCTTGACAAGGCACAGAGGCTTGTGGCAGCACTTTCCCCACAGATCAGCATCCTCCACAAGACGGAGAGACAAAAAAGGCAGATTTTTGTCCCCTTAAGCTTCCACCACTGCAGTTCAAAAGACCAATCTTTACAGAAAATAAATTTAAAGGAGAATTTTTGATGTATATGATGGTCTCTTGTGGTCGACAGGAGTGCTGCTGGCAGTATATGGAGTTATGCAAAGCCAGAGTTGGGATTACTTAAAAGTGTCTGTAGTTCTTTGATTAACCAGTGTGTATTTTATTTTTTATATGGCACAATCACAGCTCTACATTGATAATATCTTGCTATTATTGTTCGATACCCGAACTCCCCCTTTTCCTGCAGCATGGGGCTGCTTTTTAGGGCTCTTTTTAAAGAATTCGCTCTCTGCATATTAAATTTGTGGGTTTGCAGGAGGGTTTGTGCTCCTGGGTGCAGTTTTGGTGCGATGCTGTGCCCGGTGAAGGGTGGCTGCTGGGTGTGGAGGCAGGGGAAGGGCTGGGGCTGTGTTTGGGAGCCTCTCTGGGGGAAGCACTGGCAGGGAGGCTCTCAGCATCCTCCTCCCCTGCACTCAGGGTGTTTCTGGAGCTGCCACAGCAGGAATGATGCTGAGTTTTGGTGCTGTGCCAGCTTTCCAAGCAGGACTGGAGGGCTCTGAGGTGCTGCATGGCCAAGGCAGGAGGAGATGTGAGGGCTCTGCTGTGGCTCTGTGAGCTCTGTGCCTGGCTGGGGGCACAGAGACAGCAGAGACAAGAACAGCTCACTTCAGGAAGGCAGGAGGGAGCAGTGCCAGCCCGGGGGTGCAGTCTGAGCCTGCTGCAAGGGGAAGTTCAGCAGCTGGAGCCAAACCTGAGCAGAGCCTGCTCTGGGGCTGGGGGTCACTGCTGGGACCTGCTGGGCAGCACATGTGTGCACCTAACACTGCTCCTGCCCACGCTGAAACCCTCTGCAGCCCCTGCAGAGCTCAGAGCACGCCTGTAAACACAGGCTGAAATGTGAGGCAGGCTGCTCTCTCCTGCTGCTATCCAGGGATTCATTTCTGCATTTGTTTTGCATTTTCCTTCTGGCCTCAGCACAGCTCCTGAGCAGGGCCTGAGCCCGGTGTTGACATTCCTGTGTGACCCACGTGCTCTGTGAGATGTGGAACGAGGAGGAACAAGCTGTGTGGAGGTTTTTCAGCCCATTTTAAGGGGAGAAGGGAGAACTTTGCATCACCAGAGGAAAGGGCATCCTCTGTGTCCGTGCTCTGGCTTTACACAGGGGCTGTGATGATGTCAATAAAGGGTGTGACAGCCTTGGCTCCGTGCCCTTGGAGCTGTCCTGGGAAAGGTGAGAGCCTGCCCATGGATGCTCCAAGAAGG
This sequence comes from Rhabdornis inornatus, assembly GCA_013397075.1. Lineage (NCBI taxonomy): Eukaryota > Metazoa > Chordata > Aves > Passeriformes > Rhabdornithidae > Rhabdornis > Rhabdornis inornatus. The sequence goes on from VWZS01002961.1 coordinate 311,176, forward strand.
AGAAGGAGGATGTGGGATATGGGACCTGGTTGTGTGAAATCTGTTAGGTGCTGTTGGATCAGAAACGAGGGGGAAAGGGATGCTCAGCTCTTTCATTATTTGCCTCCTTTTATAATGCTTCCACTTTAAATAAAAATGAAGGTAGAGAGTAAATTTCACATCCAAAGATGGGTGTCTGCTCCTGAATAGGATCGATTTAGGGTCAGCGCTTCAGCGGAGCAGGATTTGGGTTTCAAAGGTTCCCAGCCACTCCTGCAGTCAGGTTTTTCTAAAGGGCCCAGCGTGATGACATTTACAGCCAGGATTTTCAAAAACAGCGTAGTACTTCAGATGCTGAACTCATGAAAAATCCAGTCATTTAATTTGTTAAATGAGAGCGGAGGTCTCTCCAGATAATCTCGCTGTCATTGTGAGAGGGAGGCAGTTCTGTGGGAACTGCAGCCCCTTCCCAACTGCAGCTCCTCCGGGGAGCAGCCCGTGCTGGCCTGGAGGCACTTTGAAGTGTGCTGGAAAGGCAGGGAGTGACCTGAGCAGTGCCAAAGGCCACCCCAGAGCAATCAGTTGGGATTTGCATGGCTCCTCCCGGGAACTGGGAGGTGTTTGGTGTTTGAGGAGCACACCTGCCTGGTGCAGGAACCCAGGATGGTTCCCCAGCGCCTGGCACAGGGACGGGCACTGCAGAGGCTGCTGGAGTGAGCCATGGCTCTCCCAGGGCAGATAAAATTCTTGTGTGACAACTTGCTCCTAAGATTTCAGGCACATCTTTCCTTAAGAGACTGCAGCGGGCTGAGCACCGCCTGGGGATGCACAGCTTGGAATTCATGGCTCCCTCCAGCCACAAAGTGCCTGCCATGAGGACAGGGCACTTCATCTGCCTGTCCTGCTCTGCGCTCAGGGATTGCTGATGCCTGCAGCCAGTTGCACTCCTCAGGGCGCAGGAATTCCTGTCCTGACTCCTTGTTTTGGATCAGTTCCCAGCTGGGGAGCAGAGTTTCATTGCTCCAGTCAGTGGGCATTGCTCCCTCTGTAGCTGTAATAACTCTGGAATGGGGAAATAACAGCTCCTTGCTCCCTGGCCCCTTTGCCCATGATTTGCTCTGAGCAGCACATGCAGACCTGGCTCTGGGCACAGCCAGGAGCTGCAGCTCCCTGCGGGCACAGGGATTTGGGATGGTGCTACGACTGCAGGTGTGGAGTGTGTGCAAACCTCAGCTGAACCTGTCACTGACCTTTAACTGCTTGGAGCTGATTCTCCTCTGTAACAAACACCTCCTACCATTAACAGCCAGTGGGTGGTTAATTAATGAAGCAATAGCAGCAGAACAGAGCCCTGGCACGGGGCAGTGGGGTCCCACAGCCCTTATGCTGAGCTAAACCAGAACCAAGCAGGGTGTGAGGAGGGCAGAGCAGAGCCCTGTCCTGCCCAGCCTGAGCCGAGTTTAACAGCCCGGGTGGGATGGATCCTGTCTGCTCCCTTCTCTCCTTCCTCATCCCACCCTCCTGCTCTGGCTGGAGGGGCAGTGGAGTTTGGAGTGATGCCAGAGCTTTCTGGGGGGTTCCTGGCAAGGAGCATGTCGGTGTGCTGGTGATGTAGAACATCCCTTCCCTCATTGTTCTTCCCTGTCCGTTCTGGAGGCTGTTGCGTTAGAGGTGACTCCGAGCATGTGAACACCAGCTTCCTTCCCATTTTTTCTTTTTTTTTTTTTTTAAAGTCCCATTTTTCTGTCTTGTCAGGTCTATTTAAGCATTTAATGAGGTGAGATGGTACCAATAAATTTAACACAGCACAATAACTCTGATGTGGGCCGCAGCCTAATAAACTCCCATCCTTGGGCCGGGAGGGCGATCCAGATTGAGTCAGGAGTGATTGCTGTGCTCAGGTGTTCCCGAGGTTGAGCAAGGACTTTGGAGGCACAGCCACAAAGCTGAGGCTGTTCACTGACACAGGTTGGAGCAGGTTTGCTGGGGGTAAACTGGGGGTGGTTAATTGGCAGCAGGGGCACAGAGGAGAGGGGTCCCCCTCACATCTCCAGCCCCACTTTGTCCTGTATCCCTTGTACCATCCTGGGCACTGATGGCTCTGACACGTCCGCCTCTGATGAAAGACTTGGGGATTTTTGCACCATGTTGCATAGTGTAGAGAGATTTGTCCTTTGGCTGCTTTGAATGTCTCCTGAATGAGTAATTTGGCAGATTTTTATTTTTTTATCCCCCTCACTACTTGCAAATCTGTTTGCAAGCAGCTTGCTTTCTCGGGGGAGGACTTGGAACGATCTGCTGGCTCCTGCATCTCGTTTACTGAAGCATCCCTGGCTTTGGCAGTGCCTTCTCTTGTGCTCAGAGCGGGCTTTTCTGGGCAGAGAGAACAGGGAAAGCCGGGTTTAAATTTCATGCAGGGGCATCTGCGAGTTCAAGACTTATTCTGGCACTTTGGCATGTTCATTTGTGGCTGAGGCAAAGTTATTTTGGAGTACGAACTAATTGTCTCTGGCTTTGCACATGTTAGAGGATTTTAATTGTGTCTGCAGCCTGATATTGCCCAGTCAGCAGGGCCAAGTGAAGCGAGAGCTGAATTCTCCTCCTTCATGTGGTCCTGCACATCGCAGCAGCAGAGAGCAGGAAATCACAGGGAGTCTATGGAAGTGTGTGTGATCCAGAGTCCAGGGCCCTGGCTTGGCAGAGCTTGGCTCCCCTTCCTTAAGCTCTCTTGTGCTGAGCTGCTTTCTCCCTGCTCTGTGCTGAGGGATGCTCTGGGAGAGCTCTGTTGCAGTTTGCAGTTCAGCTCTGCTGCAGTACAGGAGAAGTAACACAATCCTGCCTTGGCTCCAGCTGCTCCCAGGGGCTGAGGCACTGGACAACCTTCAGCTCTGCTGGTGCTCCCAGTGCCAGCACTGGGGGATAGAGGGATGGAGGGATGGAGGGGTGGATGGAGGGATGGATGGATGGATGGATGGATGATGGATGGATGGATGGGTGGGTGGATCCATGGATGGATGGATCCATGGATGGATGGATGGGTGGGTGGATTCTCTGGGGCTCCCTCCCTGCACTCTGCCCGCTCCCTGGGGGCAGTGGTGGCTGGACAGGAGCTGCTGTGTTTGGAGATCACCACGCTCAGCTCAGGGTTGGGGTTGGGCTGCGGGCTCCGTGCTGCAGGGAGCAGGAGCGGCGCTGTCGCCTCTCCAGTGTGCAGGGTCAGGGCATCCACCTGGACTGGAACGTGCTCCTGCTGCACAGAACAGCCCCATGCTGCCTGGCAGCTGCAATCCCTGCTGCTGCTGCTGCTTCTGTCATCTCATCCATGCCATGGGAAATTAGGGGCTGTCCCCCAGATTTGGGAGCAGTGTGCTGATGGCTGCCCGGGTCACCGCGATGGCTGGGGGTGGAATTAGGGACAAGGGCAAGGATGCCAAAACTACCTGCAGGGTATTGGGTGTTAGGTGTGTCCAGAGCATCCAGGTGTGAATCCAACACTCAGGTTTATCATCATTTTCTGCTCCAGACAACTCCAGGGATAATTAGCTGCTCAGAGCAGGGAGTCTGGTTTTGGCTCAGTAATGGATTTGGCAACTCTTTGAACATGGGGTTGAAAGACGAGAGTCCCTTCAGGTAAGAGACAGCTCAGAACACAAAAATGCCTGAACTGCTGGGTTTGGGGGCTGTAGAGGTCATGAACTCTGCTAAATTCTTTCAGCCTCGGGTGCTGGAGCTCCATGAGACAAACCTGGGGGAGAAGGAAAACATTCCTGGTGCCCCTGTGCCTCCACAGAGCAGCAGCAGCAAATGTTTCCAATTACCCTGTGGAGTTTGCATGTGCTGGGTTATTCTGCTCGGTGCTGGAGGGGCTGGATTCCCTCACTGCTGTGGAGAGTCTGTGAGCCAACAGCCACAACCCTGGAAAAACACAAAATCCAGCTTGGGCTTTCATCACAAAAATAAACTCTACTGTGCAGAGGAGAGTGAGAGACGTGGAGGGCAGGCAAGGGGGCACACCCAGGACTGCAGCCCCTCCTGGGTGAGAGGGAGGGGACTGGACACTGCACCGTGCAGCCAGGGATGCGTGCAGGGGGGTGTTCCAGGAGTATAAAACACTTTGTGGGATTTTCTGCCTTTGAAAGGGAAACAGGATGGAATGGTCCCAATATTTGTTAAACCCAGCTCTGTGCCACGCTGTCTTCCTTGAGAGGATGAAGCAGGGCATGGTGTGTGGTAGGTTTCCATCTATCACTCAAATCCCTCACAGGGCGAGGGACGTGTTCAGAGAGACCTTGAGGAAAGGCATGGGGAACAGCTTGGGATATCAGGGAAGCTTTAGCACAGAGATGGAAAGAAGCAGGAGAAAGTGGCCGGTGCCCACGGAGCTGTGCAGATGGACAAGAACAATTTTGTGTGTGAAAAATGAACTGGCTCTGCCTGGGACACGGCAGAGCAGTGCAGCCCTTGGGATGGAGCTTGTCTGACTCTCTGCAGCCCACAGCTATAATTAGGCTGCACCCAGAGAGCCTCAGCCCTTCCCTTTCAAGTGTCTGAGTGTGGAGCCATCAGATTGGGGAGCACAGATTGGTTCTGGACAGGGAGAGCTCAGTGGGTGCAGGGGCCTGCAGGTCTGTCCTGGGAGCCCAGGGGTGTCAGATGCTCCAGAGGTGCCCCCTCAGTGCTCCTGGAGCCCCAGGGCTGAACACCCTGGCTGTGGGTGAGTGTTTCTTTAAAGCAGCCACGGCTCCTTGGCTGCCTGACAGCCCAAGTGCGGTGGCAATGCCACATGCTTCTGGCTTTAACCCTCCACGGAGCGCCCCAATTCCTCCATGGTTTGATTTTAGGGATTTTTTTTTTTGTTAGATCCGGCTTCAGCAGCTCTTCCCTTGGCTGTGGTTGCTGGGGAGTGCTCTCCTCCTCGCCAGCCCTTTGTTGCTGAAGCAAATCAGGAGTGTCTCAGCTCCCTCGCCTTCCCACTCGCTGCCAAGTAAATCCCGCAACTTTCTCGGGTGACGACATAAATTTGCAATGGTGTTGTACAAAAGCTCCCTCCGAACCAGAGCTGCCTGGCATCCGTAACAAGCTTATCAAAGGGTTCCTTTGCAGGGAGATCTGAGCCCTCCAGGTTTTGATTCAGAGCAGGTGAAGGCAGAATGTGCTGGAGCCTGATTGAAATGTGCGAGGTCAACAAAATAGAGCCGAGAGTGCACAATAATTGGGGGAGAAGCGGCAGCCTTGCTTTCTGCATGTGTTCCTGTGATCCCTCGGCTGTAATCTCCCATTTCCAAAGGGAAGCCTGTCTCGCATACTTTATCATGGTGCTCATTTGCACAGGAGGGCTCCTTCTGCAGAAAAGGGAGAAAACCCAAGCTAAAACCATCCCTGGCTTTATTCCCTGCTGTTCTTGTGCAGGGAGACGTCCCAAAGGGCTGTGGGGAGAGGAGCAGTGCGGGATCCAGCTCTCATTTTATGGCACCCTGCTTCTTTCACAGTCTGATCCTTTTTTCTGCTATGCCAAGGAAGGGGTTTCTGCTCGCTCTTGGAAGTTGAAAATCCCTGGAAGGATGAGGCATCAGGGCTGGAATAGTTGGGCTTTTTGGGGTAAAACTGTTTGCCAGCTCAGACTCTTATCTGGTCTTCTCCCTGGAAGAATTTACAGCTTTGGGGATCTCTGGCCTGGGAAGAGGTAGGAAGGGGTTTATTCTAAGTGTGTGCTTTCCCCAAAGGCTGTAACTCTTGGTGGGAAATTCTCTGTTCCCGAACATCTGTGCAAATTAAACCCTTCCTCTGCTTTGGAGAGTGCGTTTGGGGGGTTTCCTCTCCTCTGCATTCTGTCTGAGAGGGGAATGGATTAAAAATTTTAAAAAAACCAAACCAGGGAAGGGGGGAAGAAATCTGTCCCCTTCTCCCTCCTTCCCATCTGTTGTTTAATCACCAGCTGTTTGTCCTTAAGCTTGGATTACAACCTCTCCAGCAGCCTGCTCAGAGCGGGGCCCTCGCTCCTCGCACACAGCATTCCACACACACTGCTCCGGAGAGGAGGAAAATGCAGGCAGTTGCTGAGCCTGGTGCTTGGTCTCCTGCAGAAACATTCATTTCTTCGCTCTGTGTGCTCCTGTTTGAGCTGTCCCTGTTGGGAGTGCCTGTGATGGGGCTGGAGCCAGAGCCTCTCACCCCAGGGCTGAAGGGCTTGGGGTCATTGCCCTCCCTCCCACAGGACGAGCATGAGAACCAGCCCTGAGCCATGGGTGCTGTCCCCTTGGTCCCCTTGGTCCCCTGCTGCCCTCCCAGGCTGTGGGACACAGGGGGCTCTGGGCTATCTGGGTGTTTGCCTCCTGCAGGGAGCTGTGGCAGGCACGGGGCTACCAGTGCCCTATGCAGGAGTAGGGAGCCAGGAGAGATGCTGGCATTTCAGGATGGGTGCCAGCTCTGCCTCCATCTAGAAGAGCTGGAGAAGTCAGCAGAAAACGCAGGGATTGCTTAACAAGCTCTTAGTGCTGCTGGATGTGCTGAGCTCATCCAGGGCAGCCAAGGGCGCCAAGTCTGTCGTGCCCACGGACTCAGTGCTATGGGTCAGGAGCCACCAGTGCTTCCCATCCTCCTCTGGGGAAAAGCTCACCCAGGGCAGGAGGAATCTCTTTGCTCCCCATCTCCTTTCTCCCTGCTTGCAGAGCACTTGCAGCTCTGCAGCCACAGCTCCATCCCCCCAGCGCTCCCCACTCCGCCAGGGCAGCAGCAGCAGCAATGCAGGTTCAGCTGCGCCCCAGCTGCCTGGAGACAGGGCTGTGGAGCCCGATTGCCAGCACAGAGCATGGCTGCAGCCAGCAGCCTGATTAGCAAACATCTCCTGGCAGCCCCAGCTCCGTCACCCACACAAAGAGCCCGAGGTTGAAAGCGGCGCTGGCTCCCCGGGCACGCGGGGAGCACCAGCAGCGCCTGCCTGATCACCACTAATGATACCCACATCAAATGGAAACTATTCTTAGACACCTGTGTCAATCGGGGAGGACAAGAAGAAAGCAGGAACCCAGAGCTGCTGAACACAGCATCCAAAATATTTTTATAGATTAGCCCAGGCTCTTTATTTCTGAGCAGGTGAGGCTGAAAGGAAAGCAGGGCACGGCAAGCGGCCGGTGCTCAGCGCTGGGAAAGGATTGATTTAGCTCTGAGCTTGTACCCAAACAGAAAAAACACACGGGGAGATGGGGCTGGGGATTTTGGGGCACAGGTCACAGCAGGGGTGTGGTGGGGATTCTGGCTGGAAGAGCTGCAGATGGGATGGACACTGCTCCTGTGTCCTGCAGGGGAACCCGGGCAGGTGCTGGACACGGCGTTGGGTACGTCTGGGTGTGGGAGGAGAGGAGGAATTGCCTGCTCTGGTTTGAGTCACAGCAGAAAGGAGTGAGCTGGAGGCCAGGGTGAACACTGACAAGGTTGGCCTCAAAAAGGGCTGGCTCTGATACGGCCTCACCCAGCTCCAGTGATTAAATCAAACCCCGGAAGGGGGATGTGCCGTGACCCGAGGGGTGCTGGCAGTGTGTGCTGTGACCATGGGGTCACCTGCTTGCACTCCAGGGAAATCTGGGAACAGGGGCTTTGAAATGGAGCTTTTCATCTTGGATTTCCTGGGAAACCCAAGAATGCAGGAGAGAAGAGCTGCTTGGAGTCAGGAAGGCCATACATTCTCTGGTTAATGCCTCACCAGCAAAGAGAGCTTCATTACATGGGGCTAATCATTTACAAGCTGTATGTTTAGATGAGTGGCTTTAAGCTCATTACCTCATGCCCCGAGTATGTGGCTCGGCTTCCTGGCTCGGCGTGGGGTTTCTGGTTGGGTTTTTGTGCCCCTTGACAGCAGAGATTGGTCATAGAGCGAGTGCCAAAGCCAGGCTCGCTCCTTCCTGCCTGCTAACCATCAGTGCCAGCCTCTGTCTGGGAAGAAAAATCCTGCTGGGAATGTGGGGATCCCACAGTGCTGCTCACAGCATCTCTCCTTTGGCTTCTGCAGAGGTGGAAAGGAGTAGCAACCTCAGCCTTTGCCTTGGAGCTTTTGGGGATGACCCAGGAGAAGCCTTGAATGCAGCCTAGAATAACCTAAAATGGATGGTGCCTGCCAGCTGTTCCTTGAAGGTGGAAAATGTGCTCATGGAACTCATGAAACCCCTGGGACTGGACCCTGGGATGGTGTCTTTGACTTGGTGGTGCCATGTGTGGTGATGCTGTGCCACAGCCAGTGAAGGCAGGGGACGTGGGATCGGGCAGGGGACGTGGGATCAGGGGAGCTCTTCCCTTCCACAGCACCACTTTGTTTTTTCTTTCCTGTTACCTGCAAATGAGGAATGCTGCTCTCCCTAACTCTGCATTATTCCAACCATTCCAAACCCCCAGCTCCCCTCTCCCTGAACTAATAAGGAATTTTGAGGAGGTTCATGGCTTTGTTTGTTTATACCAGGCCTAGAAAATGTTTTTCCTCCCCCCGCCTCTCTTGCTAAAATGTTTTCTGAGATTTATTTGTAAGCCTGTAAATACAGAGTAAACAGCTTTAATTTAATTTACCGGCCTGCTGTAAGAAACTGTATCTGCAAACAGGAATTCCACCACTCCCTGCTGAGTGAAGAAATATCTGGGTGCTCCAATGTTTTCTGGAGGTTTGTTTTTTTCCTTTCTGCTTCCCTTCCTAAGGAAGAAACCTTGTCCTCACCTTCTAGAGGGTCCAGGAGCTTTGCTTGTGGGATGCTCTTTGCACAGGTCAGATACTTTGTGCCAAAGGTGCCAAATTCCCTCCTGACCCTGAGCAGGGAAGGCAGTGAGCTGATCCTGAACGGGGCCAATGCTGGCCCAGTTTGAGGTGCCAGAGCCCCAGAGGGCATCTCCCTCCTTCCACCCACCTGCACTCCAGAAGACGTCATTTCCATATTTTCTCACAACCCTTGGAGTCTTCCTGGTTTCAGGAATGTGCTTGGCAGGCAGGCTCTGGTGCCTGGCTCCTTCTCCAAACAGTGTCTCTGTGGAGACGTGGGGTTTTATGAATGGGGGATGTTGGTGGCATATGGGAGGCAGCGCTGAGCCCAAAATGAACGTGAGAAAAGAGGGAGAGGGTGTGAGCTGCTTGCAGCTCGGGGTGGCTGCAAGGAGCCACATTCCTGCCTGGATGGGTGCCGGTGCCTGCAGAGCCCAGCGCTGAGGGGAGGCTCTTTGGCACCCAGGCTTTAGTGAAGACAGGGCTGAGGATGAAACTGCACCTTTCCCTCTGCCCATCCCCAGCTCTGTCCCATCCCCGTGGCTCTGGGGGAAGCTGCTCATCCCCAGGGAGCTCTGGATCATCAGAGCATGGCTGGGAGTCTGGAGCAGGATGGGTGGGAAGGCAGCAGAGCTGGCAGCTGGGGCACATTAGCCAAGATAAATCCTGGATAAATGAGGCACTGCTGCAGGAGTTTGCTGTGCCCTGTTTCACCCCCATAGCTGGGCTGGCTCTGTCCCAGTCCATCCATCACAGGGCCTGTGCTGGGGCTGGAATTCTGCTCCAGGTTCGCTGCTCCAGGTTCGCTGCTCCAGGTTCCGGGTTTGCTGCTCCATGTTCGTGCCCCAGGTTCACTGCTCCACGTTCGCTGCTCCAGGTTCATGCTCCATGTTTGCTGTTCCAGGTTTGCTGTTCCAGGTTCATGCTCCATTTTTGCTGCTCCAGGTTTTCTGCTCCAGGTTTGTGCCCCAGGTTCGCTGCTCCAGGTTCATGCTCCATGTTTGCTGTTCCAGGTTTGCTGTTCCAGGTTCATGCTCCATTTTTGCTGCTCCAGGTTTTCTGCTCCAGGTTTGTGCCCCAGGTTCGCTGCTCCACGTTTGTGCCCCAGGTTCACTGCTCCACGTTTGCTGCTCCAGGTTTGTGCCCCAGGTTCACTGTTCCATGTTTGCTGCTCCCCAGCCCTGCCTGCTCCTCCTCTGAGCTCCCAGTTACGGGATTCACCGGCTGAGATCTCTTCTTTCACACTGATTTGTGAGGAGGTTCCCCCACGCACCTCTCCCACCCGCCGCTGCCTCTGACAGCTTATTTAGAGGGGGCTGGTGCCCAGAGGTAGAATTTGCAAACAAATAACTCTCACCCGACATGACAGTGCGGAACAGGCTGCGACAACGCGCTGGCTGACGTGACAGTGACAAGAGGAGTTTTGTGCTCATTAGTTTTCCCGGCATAAAGACTCCAGCTCTGCCCAGCCTTGCCGCATGTCACAGGAACAGACTCCTCCAGCTCCCTCCTGGCTGCTGTGCGGATGCTGTGACTGGCTGGGGGTGTGGGGGCTCCTTCCCCTCCCCGGGGAGCTGCTCTGCACTGCTGAGCACCAGCATCTGCATTGTCTGCCTGTCTCTGCGTCTCCAGGAGCGTTCTACCCCTGGCTGTGCATTCGGGACAGTCACTGGGATGAATCCACCCCTGGGGGAAAAGGGAGAAGGGAAGGGATGAGGCCCCTGGTGCCCAGTGCATATCTGAGTTACAGCACATGTTGTTCTTGTCTGTGGTCACAGCAATTCTGCATTCATTTTCCTTACTATTAATCTGAGGTATTTGCAGTTGCCACGAGTTGTCCTCTGCAGGGTGATCTCCGTTACCTTGTTATGATGGGAGCCTGGGGGGTGGCAGAGGAAGAGGAGGAGTGAATCCTCCCAGCCCTGGAACTGCACTGCTGGCTGGGATTTGTGATGGGAGTGCAGAGACTGAGCTCCCTGGGTCTGTGAGGGGCTCAGTGGGGATGGAGGGACACCCTAATTTCATAATTTAATAATGATGAAATAATTATTAAATAATTATTTAATAATTATTTCATAAATAAATATTATTAATAAATAAAATCTCTTGGGCAGTCTGTCTAACAATGCAGCTGCCCACTTAGGACCACTTACCTGATGGAAAATCCATTAATTCTGCGATTTCAATCCTTGGGGGATGGAGGAACCCCTTCTCCACCCTTCCCCTCTCCCAAACTGCAGCGACCAAATGCCCCAGGGGCAGCGGCTGAAGGTCCTCAGCCCACGCCCATCTCGCCCAGAGCAGCTGCTGATGAAACCTCTCCTGCTGGGGTGCAAGTGGGCTCCCATTTTTCCTAATTAGTCATGATGTCTTGCCCATCACAGGAATAAATAGCAAGCTTTCCCTGAGGGTGTGAGATGAGAAGCACTATTTATCGTTGCTCTCAGAGGAAGCTGACAACATGACAGGTGAAATATCAGGAATAATTAAGAAAAATAAGGGCTTTATGTACTTTATTGCACCACCAGCAGGGATGTATTGCCAGGGACTGGTGCATCCTTGTGTGTGCCCCCATCCTTTTGTGGGCTGCACTGCTGTGTTTGTGCAGTCCCTTGTGGCCAGGGCTCGGCCACTGCTGGCCATCCCTGGGCTGCCCAGGGCTCCCAGGCTCCAGTTGCAGTGGAGCCCTGGCACCAGCTCAGTGGTGACTTCACCCTGCAGTCAGGGTTCCAGCTCTGAGGTGTGCACAAGTTGGGTCACAAATGTGTTTTCATAACTCCTGTTTTCCAGGAGCTCTTTGTCCAGGAGAGAGCAAGGAAAAACCCCAGACACCTGTGTGTGACTTGGGGATTTGAGGTTTTTTCCTGGATTGTTGGCCTCAGAAAGTGGCTGAGCCCCCTGGGATGTGCTGTGCTAGGGCTCATCCCCTGCCTGGCTGAGGAGAACATTCCCCACTCCGTGTGGAGCTGGAGGACAGGAATGCACAGGGGAAGGGGAGCAGCTCTGGCCACCCGGTTCTCCAGCACAGCACCAGCCCTGCCCTGGGGTGTTCCTGGCTGTGCTCCTGGTGCTGGGCTCTGTGGCCTCCTCAGGAATTCAGTTCCAGCCCGTGCTGGGAGATGTGTTTGGTTATGAGGCCGGACAGCTGGGGAGCTCAGGAGCTGTATCTCCTCAAACAATGTGAAAATCTGATTACAGCAAGTGTCACTGGGCATCACTTAACTCTTCCTCTGCAGCCCCAGCCTCGCCTGACAGCCATAATAGATCTCTGCATGCATCCTAGGAGGGGAATGAAATACCCAGTCAAAAGTGTTTAAAATCCCTCAAGTTTCAGCTTTGCTGATCACATCTCAGGATGCTTTCGGGGCCACCCAGCCCACCCCGAGCCTCATTAGGGCTGTGCAGCCGCGTGGGCAGTGAGATGTGTCTGGTTTTTGGCACCTGGGAGAGGAGCCTTTGTGTGCCACAGTCCTTGTCCCCTCTGGCCATGTGTTCCCAGGGCTCTCTGGCGCTTTCTCCAAGGTTTGTGAAAGGGACCTTTTGTCAGAGGAGTAGAAATCCAGCAGCAAACAACTCTCAAATTGGGAAACACTGCTCTTGGGGCACTTATATTTAGCTCTCTTGCAGCTCTGTCCCTTCAATTTATCCTTGTGCTTTTGTCCCTTCAACCACGGGCACCAGGGTCTGAAAGAGAAAGATGCCAGCGAGGAGCAGCAGCTGCTTCTTGCAGAGGTGAAGGTATTTTTAACACAATGCCCGAGAAAAACGAGCTTGTTTCCTCCACCCTTCAGTCCAAATCAGCCTGTGAAGAGGCTCTAGAGGAAAGAGAAGCCCGTGCATGTGTCTCCACAAAAGCATCGTGGAGACAAAGCCACATACAAAGGCTGGAGAGGTGAGGGAGATACACAGGCAGGGCTTTGTCCCAGCTCGGTGGCCTGCTGTGACTCACTGAGAAGCCAAGGTGCTGCCAGGGAGGCAGGAGACTCATGGATATTAATTTAAAACATGCAGGGTGGCCAGCATCCCAGCCCAGGCAAAGGAGAGGATGAGGGCTGAGTCACAGCGAGCCAGGTCCCTGTCAAACCGAGCCTGGTTTTTGTTCTTTTAAATATTTATGGGGCCCTGTAGCACCTTGTGCCGTGGCCTGCATTCCCTGAGGCTTTGGAATCAGATAAAATGTCTGGAGCAGGGTTTGCATCTCTGTGTGATGCCACTTCAGAGCCTGGCTGGTCACTGCTTGCTTTGGCTCTGCCACTGAAGGGTCCCTGAGCGCCCCTGGGCAGATGGGATCTGCTCTGCTGGGGGGTCCTGGTTGTGGTCAGGGTCTGCAGGGACCCAGGCTCCCCATGGAACCCCCCCAGCTGCAGGGATGCTGGCTCTGTCCCTCTGCTCCCAGGGACAGACACCCTGCAGGAGCAGCCCCCCCATCTCCAGCAGCTCCTCCTCACCGAGCCACGGCAAAGCTCTGGGGCCCTGCCCACAGCTCACCAGCCCTGCCGAGGATAAGCTTTCCCCCCAGCCCTTCCCTATCTTTAAAACATTTGTTTTCTTTATCAGGGGCTGGCTGGGATCGAGTCCAACAAGTCTGGAGTTCAGCTGTGCGACCCCTCCACCCGCCAAGCAAATCAGCCCCGATAAGATCTGGACCTCTGAAGCCAATTGTAATTTAATACAGCTTAAATTGTAAACATCCAATAGTGGCAAAGGAAATATGATCAAAGCCATTGATTTTTTGTAGTGACACAGTGTCTTTTTGACTAATTCCCAATAATGAGAAAATTGAAAACAGTTTGCAGATATTAGAAACCTAAGTGGTCAAGTAAATAATTAGCAAGCTACTCATTTAAGCACTGAGTATGAAAGACCATTGAGGTCTTTACTTTCAAGTAAAATGCTAAAAGATGCTGAGCATCTTCTTGAAATAAAATGGGGATAAAAATCACTTTGGGCAGCAGAAGATGGATTTCTGCTGGGAGAGCAGGATGCTTACTGTAGAGAACAAACAGCTTTTCCCAAACTGCATCAGTACAGCACTGCTCGTTTTCCATTGTGCTCCCTGCATTTCTGGCCCTTGGATTAATGCTGGAGCACTGAGGAGCTGGCCTGGCACGGCATTCCAGGGCAGGGCTGAGGTGCTGCTGGCAGCAGCCACACATCCCGGCTGTGCTTGACCCTCTGGTGCCAGAGGCACGGGGCAGCACGAGGCTGGGGTGAGCAGAGCCTGAGATTTCACTCCCTAAGGAGAGCGCCCTGGGCAAAGCACATTTGCCCAATTCCATGGAGCTTTTCCATATTTCCATTTCCATGGAACGTCTCTGTAGCTGAATGTGTTTGATCCAGGCTGTCTGTGGTGCCATAACAGAGGGGAATTTAGAGCACTGCTAGAGCCCAGCTGCCTCCCCTTTCCATCTGCAAAGGGCAAAGTACACCTGGGAAGAGGTTTCAAGAAATAGAAGCAATTTGTTGCTGCTTCCCTGAGACAGGAGATGCTCCTGCCTGTGCTGAGCATGGCATGTCTCGCTCTGTTCCTTCTCTTTGCTGGGGGAAAATACCTCACCTGGAAAGGGGGGGCAAGGGAATCCATGGGGCTTGGGTAATTCCTGCTGCGAGGCTCTGAGGTGCTGCAGCTGAGACACATGCCAGAATTTAGTGGTGTGTGTGAGAATGATGGACTGGAGGGCACGAAAGTGAGGTTTCTGGTTTCCCCAGCAGACAAAATACCTGCCTGACTGCGGGCCCTGCAAAGGCTTGGAGCCTCCCAGAGCTGTGCTGCCCTGCCAGGCATGTTCGGTGGGATGCTTGCCAACCCCCCTGTGGAGACAACATTCGGGTTTGTCTGGATTTCCACGTGCACTCAGGTGTCAGGATTCCAGCTGGATACCTCAGTTCCAAGGGCAGAAATGGGGTGGCCAAAGGCTCAGGATGCAGCAGCGAGGGGTGGCGGTGCTGGCGCTGCCACCGAGGGCAGGAAGGCACCGATTATTGCTCGTGCCAGGCCTGGGATCACAGTGCATGTCCTCAAAACAGCCACGCTCTTCCCCAGCCCTTCAGCCAGGAATGAAAAGCCTTTCATGTTCTGCGGGGGTGGAGAGCACAATTTAAGCTGACCTGGCTCCGGCTGGGATTCGAAAGGTCACTTTGAGTACGGCGCTATCTGAGCCCATTGATTTAAAAAAAAAAATAAATAAAAAAAAAGAGCCCCAGCGCTGTATGGAGGGGGCAAGCGAGGGAGAGGAAGCAAAAATAGCTCTGGCAACAGTCATTGTTTAAAGCCAACAAAGAGGCACTGAAAGGCTCCCTGCTCGCTGCTGTCAATAGCCACGGCCAGGCCAGGGCTGCCCCGGCCAGGAGCCCCTGGCCAGCCCCTGCTGGGGCTGCAGAGGGGCAGAGGGATGGGGGATAGGGAGGACTGGCAGAGTAATTCTGGCTGGGGAGCTGGGAAAGGGGCTCAGCCTGGAGAAAAGGAGGCTCAGGGGGAATTTCTGGCTCTGCACAACTCCCTGACAGGAGGGGACAGCTGGGGGGATTTGGGATTTCTCCCTGGGAACAGGGACAAGAGGGCTGGGCAGGGGAAGCCCAGGTTGGACATCAGCAGGAATTTATCCATGGAAAGGGTGGTCAGGGATTGGCACTGCCCAGGGAGGTTTGGAGTGCCCATCCCTGGAGGTGTCCAAGGAAGGACTGGAGGTGGCACTGAGTGGGCTAGGGTCAAGGTGAGCATTGTCACAGCTTGGACTCCATGGTCCTGGGGATCTTTTCCAACCTCAGGGATTCTGGGATTCCCTGGAGAGGGCACGGAAGGATTGGCAGCTCCCTCCTGGTGGGGAGGGCAGGTGTTCAGACAAACCCAAATGGAGTCTGAGGGACCAGCCATGGCTGAATCATTGCCTTGAAAGCATCCGAGGCCAGGAAAGAAACGATTTGCCCTAAAGAGCTCAGCCCACTGTCAGCTGCTTTGTGAGCATTAGTGAATAATAAGGAGCGAGAGCAGCATTAGCCCTGGGTCCATGCAGTCATCTGTCACGTAACAAGGGAAGTATTGGCACACTGTCATGTTTCAAACAGTGCTGATCAATGGGTTTAAAAAAACAAACACTGCAGCCTGGCCCGTGCATGCCCAGAAGCAGCTCTGGCTGGGTGGTGGGGGCTGGCAGTGCCAGGGCAGCTCCTGCCCACCCTCCCTCCAGCTGAGCAGGGCACAGCCCCTCTGCTCTGCCCACGAGCAGGGAAGGGGCAGTGCTGGACACCCAGGTGCTGCCTTGGTGTCTGTGGGGCTGAACACATCTGTCCCCAGCTCAGTGCCCTGTGCACCAGGCACAGTGACATCTGGAGGTGCTCTGGGGTGGTGAGGGGGCATCAGAGCCACGGGCTGTCCAGCTGGCCAGCCTGGGCAGGGCGGGGGTGCTGCAGGTGGGAGAAGCCACCTGAGAGACAGCTCTGCTTGTCTCTCCATCACCAATTGTAGCATGCAGCCGTGGATGTTTCTGTGGCCAAGAGGGAAAACGGAACACTCAAACTTCTGACTGGATTAGACAGCAGGGAAAAAGAGGATTTTGCCCTGGCTGGTGGTGAGCAAAGGTGGAGGCAGCATCTCCTGGGCTGGGTGTCCAAGGGGAGAACAATGAAAAGCAGAGGAGGCTCTTCCAGAGAGCTCCCACTGACAGGGCTTTGGGAAAGTGCTGTTTTCCTATTGACTCAGAGGGGGAGAGGACAAATGGATTGAGGGATGGGAACCCCTCTGCTGCAGACATGAGCCCAGAGGATGTGCCCAAGGAGGCAGAGCTTTGCACCAGCAGGAAGGCGCTCAGCCGAATTCCTTAATGGATTTATTCCTTCAATTCCCCTCAGCTCTTCCAGGCTTTGGATATAAGCAAGGAAAGCAAGTTTAGGCACAGATTATAAAAGTGATGGATCTACAGAAACAGGAGAGGTTTGAAGGGCTGAAATTTACTGCCAAGCCTGGCCCAGAAATGACCCTCTTCCTCCTCCTAGACATTTTTTGTCTCTTGTGCAGAAAAATGCAGCTGGTCAGTGTGACAAGTGGAAACTGGAGCTTTGTCATTGCTGTGGATGCTGAAACAATGATGTATGGCTGGCGATAGATCATGTTGGGTTTCCGGAGAGCAGCAAAGACGAAGGCATGAGACTAATTCATGATGCATGAACACATTGATCTTCCTGGCTCTGGAAATACAATGTAATGAACCCCCGCTAACAGATCATTTTTGTGCCACTGCACTTCACTAATATCTAATGATTTCACCTTGCTCTGAGATAAAATATAATTGTATGGGAGTTCCAGCTTTGTTCTTTAATACTCGCGTGGAGTTAACGAATTATGTTTTCCTCTGTGGCTGTTGGCAAGTTGAGACAAGCTTACAAAAGCCCTGCAATTACCAGGCTAAGATGCATGTTTGAAACCTCTGTGTGTGTGTGTGTTTATGTACAATGGCTCCATGCATTGTACGTGTGCTGTGCACCCTGGTGTGCTGAGCAGGGCAGGAAGGACACGGAGGATGCTGAGCAGAGGGTGGCTGTGCTCAGGGACCTGTGGGTCTCATCCATCCAGCTCAGGGAATGGCAGGATCTTTGCAATTTTTGCTGTTTGCAGCATCCTGGCTGGTGGTCAGCAAGCCCAGCAATCCCACCGGAAAGCACAGCTCTCCTTTATCTCCCTGAGTCCATTTGGAGATCAGCCTGCCCCTGTCTGCCCTCCCAAATCCCCAGCCAGGCAAAGTCTTTTTCTTAAGAAGATAAATTTGGGGTCCTTTTGTGAGCACCCCTGTGAGATCTTTGCATTTCACCTCGGGAAGGTGCACACTGAGATTTTCCCTGCTTGCTGTGTGTCTGTAGCAGGCACTGTGGCTCTCCCCAGCCTGTGCTGATGCCCACAGCCTGTCTCTGGTGATGAACAAGAAGGATGCTCCCTGGCAAAAGAGAGGACAGATAAAGGCTGAGCCTCAGCAGAGTCTCCTTGTTCTGGTTGGAGGGGTTGGTGACCCTGGTGTGTGTCCTGGAGCAGCACCAAGAATGCCCCTGGGCTGTCAGCTCTGGCCAGCAGCGTGCCAGGGCTGGCCACTTCTTCCTGTGACCCTCCAGCAGTGTTTGTCTTGGCCCCTCACCCGTCTGCTGAGACGAGCAGCTGCTCTGGGGCAGGAGAGGTAAACTCCTGTTTGCTGCTGCAGCTGGGTCCCAGCCCTGGCCGTGCCTTTGGAGCTCCAGCACCCTGCCAGCAGCGAGCCAGAGCGCAGATGGGAGCTGAAGGTGAAGATGTTTGCGAATTCTTCAAAGAGAACCTGGCTGGTACAAAAGGAGTCAGTGAAAACCTAACTGCTCCTGACAGGGAGAGCTGCAGTAATGCTGAACCTCATTTGAAATTCCCTCTAGGCTAAGTAAGGCTCTTCCTTTCATGTGCAGCGTTTGGATCCCTTCTGGGAGACCTTTCCTCCGCTGTACGGCTGCTGTTGACAGATGATTAAGATGTGAAGTCTCTGAAATCAGAGGAACGGCCCCAGTTTTGCATTGTGTGCTCAGGTGTTTATTCACATCGGTGTAATCATCTCAGCCTCACTTTTTGGCTCAGGACCTGCTGCCTCTTGCAGGAGCAAGGTACCAGAAGGAAAACCAGTCCTTTACTGGGAGCAGGGCATTTATTGCTCTTGCTGGATTTGCTGGTGTCCTTAGAGGTCACTTCACGAGGCTCACTTCGTGCAGATGAGGAGCAGAATGTTTTAGCAGACTCAAACCCTGTACTGTGATTTGGGCAACCAGTGATTGCTGCCTCTGCACATTTTGGACGTTCCAAACCCCAGGGTCAAACAGCACCACTGGGATGGAGCTGGGTTTTTGGGAATTTGGGTGGGGCAGACAACACCCATGAGACATCATGTGGCGGGGGAGATAAGGCCTTTGATGGGATCAAAAGCGGGGATTTTTTTCCTCCCAGCACCTTATACAAAACAAACAAACAAACAAAACCCCAAGTAAATTGCTGTGGTGCCTGTCTGGAGCGTAGGGCTGGGCTGGCAGTGCCAGAGTGTCCCTGGCTGATCCCAGCAGAGGCTGACACTGAAAGCTGGGATNGAGACACATGCCAGAATTTAGTGGTGTGTGTGAGAATGATGGACTGGAGGGCACGAAAGTGAGGTTTCTGGTTTCCCCAGCAGACAAAATACCTGCCTGACTGCGGGCCCTGCAAAGGCTTGGAGCCTCCCAGAGCTGTGCTGCCCTGCCAGGCATGTTCGGTGAGATGCTTGCCAACCCCCCTGTGGAGACAACATTCGGGTTTGTCTGGATTTCCACGTGCACTCAGGTGTCAGTTTTCCAGCTGGATACCTCAGTTCCAAGGGCAGAAATGGGGTGGCCAAAGGCTCAGGATGCAGCAGCGAGGGGTGGCGGTGCTGGCGCTGCCACCGAGGGCAGGAAGGCACCGATTATTGCTCGTGCCAGGCCTGGGATCACAGTGCATGTCCTCAAAACAGCCACGCTCTTCCCCAGCCCTTCAGCCAGGAATGAAAAGCCTTTCATGTTCTGCGGGGGTGGAGAGCACAATTTAAGCTGACCTGGCTCCGGCTGGGATTCGAAAGGTCACTTTGAGTACGGCGCTATCTGAGCCCATTGATTTAAAAAAAAAAATAAATAAAAAAAAAGAGCCCCAGCGCTGTATGGAGGGGGCAAGCGAGGGAGAGGAAGCAAAAATAGCTCTGGCAACAGTCATTGTTTAAAGCCAACAAAGAGGCACTGAAAGGCTCCCTGCTCGCTGCTGTCAATAGCCACGGCCAGGCCAGGGCTGCCCCGGCCAGGAGCCCCTGGCCAGCCCCTGCTGGGGCTGCAGAGGGGCAGAGGGATGGGGGATAGGGAGGACTGGCAGAGTAATTCTGGCTGGGGAGCTGGGAAAGGGGCTCAGCCTGGAGAAAAGGAGGCTCAGGGGGAATTTCTGGCTCTGCACAACTCCCTGACAGGAGGGGACAGCTGGGGGGATTTGGGATTTCTCCCTGGGAACAGGGACAAGAGGGCTGGGCAGGGGAAGCCCAGGTTGGACATCAGCAGGAATTTATCCATGGAAAGGGTGGTCAGGGATTGGCACTGCCCAGGGAGGTTTGGAGTGCCCATCCCTGGAGGTGTCCAAGGAAGGACTGGAGGTGGCACTGAGTGGGCTAGGGTCAAGGTGAGCATTGTCACAGCTTGGACTCCATGGTCCTGGGGATCTTTTCCAACCTCAGGGATTCTGGGATTCCCTGGAGAGGGCACGGAAGGATTGGCAGCTCCCTCCTGGTGGGGAGGGCAGGTGTTCAGACAAACCCAAATGGAGTCTGAGGGACCAGCCATGGCTGAATCATTGCCTTGAAAGCATCCGAGGCCAGGAAAGAAACGATTTGCCCTAAAGAGCTCAGCCCACTGTCAGCTGCTTTGTGAGCATTAGTGAATAATAAGGAGCGAGAGCAGCATTAGCCCTGGGTCCATGCAGTCATCTGTCACGTAACAAGGGAAGTATTGGCACACTGTCATGTTTCAAACAGTGCTGATCAATGGGTTTAAAAAAACAAACACTGCAGCCTGGCCCGTGCGTGCCCAGAAGCAGCTCTGGCTGGGTGGTGGGGGCTGGCAGTGCCAGGGCAGCTCCTGCCCACCCTCCCTCCAGCTGAGCAGGGCACAGCCCCTCTGCTCTGCCCGCGAGCAGGGAAGGGGCAGTGCTGGACACCCAGGTGCTGCCTTGGTGTCTGTGGGGCTGAACACATCTGTCCCCAGCTCAGTGCCCTGTGCACCAGGCACAGTGACATCTGGAGGTGCTCTGGGGTGGTGAGGGGGCATCAGAGCCACGGGCTGTCCAGCTGGCCAGCCTGGGCAGGGCGGGGGTGCTGCAGGTGGGAGAAGCCACCTGAGAGACAGCTCTGCTTGTCTCTCCATCACCAATTGTAGCATGCAGCCGTGGATGTTTCTGTGGCCAAGAGGGAAAACGGAACACTCAAACTTCTGACTGGATTAGACAGCAGGGAAAAAGAGGATTTTGCCCTGGCTGGTGGTGAGCAAAGGTGGAGGCAGCATCTCCTGGGCTGGGTGTCCAAGGGGAGAACAATGAAAAGCAGAGGAGGCTCTTCCAGAGAGCTCCCACTGACAGGGCTTTGGGAAAGTGCTGTTTTCCTATTGACTCAGAGGGGGAGAGGACAAATGGATTGAGGGATGGGAACCCCTCTGCTGCAGACATGAGCCCAGAGGATGTGCCCAAGGAGGCAGAGCTTTGCACCAGCAGGAAGGCGCTCAGCAGAATCCCTTAATGGATTTATTCCTTCAGTTCCCCTCAGCTCTTCCAGGCTTTGGATATAAGCAAGGAAAGCAAGTTTAGGCACAGATTATAAAAGTGATGGATCTACAGAAACAGGAGAGGTTTGAAGGGCTGAAATTTACTGCCAAGCCTGGCCCAGAAATGACCCTCTTCCTCCTCCTAGACATTTTTTGTCTCTTGTGCAGAAAAATGCAGCTGGTCAGTGTGACAAGTGGAAACTGGAGCTTTGTCATTGCTGTGGATGCTGAAACAATGATGTATGGCTGGCGATAGATCATGTTGGGTTTCCGGAGAGCAGCAAAGACGAAGGCATGAGACTAATTCATGATGCATGAACACATTGATCTTCCTGGCTCTGGAAATACAATGTAATGAACCCCCGCTAACAGATCATTTTTGTGCCACTGCACTTCACTAATATCTAATGATTTCACCTTGCTCTGAGATAAAATATAATTGTATGGGAGTTCCAGCTTTGTTCTTTAATACTCGCGTGGAGTTAACGAATTATGTTTTCCTCTGTGGCTGTTGGCAAGTTGAGACAAGCTTACAAAAGCCCTGCAATTACCAGGCTAAGATGCATGTTTGAAACCTCTGTGTGTGTGTGTGTTTATGTACAATGGCTCCATGCATTGTACGTGTGCTGTGCACCCTGGTGTGCTGAGCAGGGCAGGAAGGACACGGAGGATGCTGAGCAGAGGGTGGCTGTGCTCAGGGACCTGTGGGTCTCATCCATCCAGCTCAGGGAATGGCAGGATCTTTGCAATTTTTGCTGTTTGCAGCATCCTGGCTGGTGGTCAGCAAGCCCAGCAATCCCACTGGAAAGCACAGCTCTCCTTTATCTCCCTGAGTCCATTTGGAGATCAGCCTGCCCCTGTCTGCCCTCCCAAATCCCCAGCCAGGCAAAGTCTTTTTCTTAAGAAGATAAATTTGGGGTCCTTTTGTGAGCACCCCTGTGAGATCTTTGCATTTCACCTCGGGAAGGTGCACACTGAGATTTTCCCTGCTTGCTGTGTGTCTGTAGCAGGCACTGTGGCTCTCCCCAGCCTGTGCTGATGCCCACAGCCTGTCTCTGGTGATGAACAAGAAGGATGCTCCCTGGCAAAAGAGAGGACAGATAAAGGCTGAGTCTCAGCAGAGTCTCCTTGTTCTGGTTGGAGGGGTTGGTGACCCTGGTGTGTGTCCTGGAGCAGCACCAAGAATGCCCCTGGGCTGTCAGCTCTGGCCAGCAGCGTGCCAGGGCTGGCCACTTCTTCCTGTGACCCTCCAGCAGTGTTTGTCTTGGCCCCTCACCCGTCTGCTGAGACGAGCAGCTGCTCTGGGGCAGGAGAGGTAAACTCCTGTTTGCTGCTGCAGCTGGGTCCCAGCCCTGGCCGTGCCTTTGGAGCTCCAGCACCCTGCCAGCAGCGAGCCAGAGCGCAGATGGGAGCTGAAGGTGAAGATGTTTGCGAATTCTTCAAAGAGAACCTGGCTGGTACAAAAGGAGTCAGTGAAAACCTAACTGCTCCTGACAGGGAGAGCTGCAGTAATGCTGAACCTCATTTGAAATTCCCTCTAGGCTAAGTAAGGCTCTTCCTTTCATGTGCAGCGTTTGGATCCCTTCTGGGAGACCTTTCCTCCGCTGTACGGCTGCTGTTGACAGATGATTAAGATGTGAAGTCTCTGAAATCAGAGGAACGGCCCCAGTTTTGCATTGTGTGCTCAGGTGTATATTCACATCGGTGTAATCATCTCAGCCTCACTTTTTGGCTCAGGACCTGCTGCCTCTTGCAGGAGCAAGGTACCAGAAGGAAAACCAGTCCTTTACTGGGAGCAGGGCATTTATTGCTCTTGCTGGATTTGCTGGTGTCCTTAGAGGTCACTTCACGAGGCTCACTTCGTGCAGATGAGGAGCAGAATGTTTTAGCAGACTCAAACCCTGTACTGTGATTTGGGCAACCAGTGATTGCTGCCTCTGCACATTTTGGACGTTCCAAACCCCAGGGTCAAACAGCACCACTGGGATGGAGCTGGGTTTTTGGGAATTTGGGTGGGGCAGACAACACCCATGAGACATCATGTGGCGGGGGAGATAAGGCCTTTGATGGGATCAAAAGCGGGGATTTTTTTCCTCCCAGCACCTTATACAAAACAAACAAACAAACAAAACCCCAAGTAAATTGCTGTGGTGCCTGTCTGGAGCGTAGGGCTGGGCTGGCAGTGCCAGAGTGTCCCTGGCTGATCCCAGCAGAGGCTGACACTGAAAGCTGGGATGGATGGATGAAGGGATGGACGGATAGATGGATGGATGGATGATGGGTGGATGGATGGATGGATGGATGGATGATGGGTGGATGGATGGATGGATGGATGGATGATGGATGGATGATGGGTGGATGGATGGATGATGGATGGAGGGATGGATGGAGGGATGGATGGATGGATGGATGGATGGATGGATGGATGGATGGAGAGTGTGCTGGGATGGGGAGTGCAGCTGACCCCAGCTCTGCTGTAGGACACACGAGCTCTGTGTGCTCTGTGCTGAGCCAGTGTCAGTGGTGCTGGAGCCCTCCTCACACGGGGCTGTGGCCCCCCTGGCATTTATTTTGATGTCTTCCTTCCTCCCCTCCCTGTGATCTCAGTGTCTTGACTTTTCCAGGCACTTTTCTCCTATAAGAATATTAAACACACTTAAAAAAACACTTAAATGCTAATGTGAAACCTGAAAAGAGGATGTCAAATGCACGAGGCACTCTGAAGACATGATGTCTCTGTAGAAGGGTTTGACCCCAGTAATCTAATTTGCTTTACATTTAAAATGATACTTCATTCTCCTATTATAAGGCTCTGTGTCATTGGCTCATAAAGATTACAATTTCTTGTCTTCCAATTGTAATAAATCCCATTCAAGCACCCTCTTGATTTGAAATTTGTCACGACAACATGCAGAGGGCACAGTTCCTGCGTTTTATGGCGCGGGTGCATTAGAGACTCATCTGCAGGAAGGATGATGCAAGAGCACAAAATGATTTGTCCCTTTCCTTTCTCAATTAGATACGTGTTTAAAAAAAATTATTTACGAATCTGAATTATAGCTTGCTCCTCGTTCTCCAGCAGTGAAAAGGTTGGGCTGGCAGGGGAGCCAGGCTGGCTGGATTGGCCCTGCTTTATCCTTACACTGGGGAATAATCTGCTTTCTTTAAAACACTCTGAAAATATTTCATCTCGTTTCAGCAGACTGGGGAGCTTTAACCTTTCTGGTGGTGCTTGTTGGAGATGAGAGGAAAGTGAGTGTTTGGAGCCCACACCTTATCAGGCACTAAACGCCACAGCTCCTCGTGCCAAAACACGAGGCTGGATCTGGGGCAAAAATGAGACTTTTGGGTAAACTCGGGGTGGAAACAGCCCTGCCCCATATCGGGGTGAGTCACAGCAGTGCCTGTCACCCCTGCTTGGTGTGAGCAGGGCTGGAGCCTGGGACAGCAACACATCAGCCATCAGTGCCACGGAAATGTTCTTTTTTTTGGGAGGTCTTGAATAAATCCATGCAGGAGACTTTGCTCAGGGAGAACTTTCATACTTTTAGTATCTGTTGTTCCTTAGGGTTTGGTTTTTTTTTTTTCCCTAACAAAGGTTTTAGTTGAGCAAAGAATCCCATCTGTATGGCTTTTTTATTAAAAGATAAAAAGCTGGAGTTCACAGGAGTTAGCATTAAGTCACAGTCCGCAGCAATCCGAGGTACTCGCTGGCTGGGGACTCTCTCTGTTTATTTCAAATACCCCTTTATCATCCTGTTGAAAGAGCCCTGTGCTCTGTAAAGCTCAGCCAATTGAAAAAAGAATCAGATAATGAAGACTGATGCTGCACTGATGACAGCCCCTCAGATCTTCAATAGGATTGCTCCAAAATCAAAAGACTTTTGCGTTTTATTGTCACACTCGTTGCTCAAAAATAATTAAATGGAATCTTTTAGCTCCAGAAACAAAAATGAAAATTTGGAAACAGCCCCCCACACCTGCAGGAAAGGGGCTAATGGGAATATCCCGTGGGTATTGGGCTGGATTCTGTGTGAATTTGCAGATTGTGAAGATTCTGTGTGAAAATCTGGTGGTTGCAGCAGGTGCCCAGCACATGTGTGGTACAGAGGTGACACCAGTGCCCTGTGTGACAGGACTGGGCTCCAACCCCCAGGGCTGGACAACCCCACATTCCCCCTGGCCTTGGCACAGCTCTGAGCCTTAGCTTCCCTTTTACCTCTGGAAACTTTGAACAAATTCGTTGCTCATTGCAGTGGAAGGCAGATAAATAAAATATATTGGGAGCAATTTGTGCTGTAACTAAACCATGAATTTACAGAGGGAGAGCGTGGCCAACGACGACTTTGTCACAGCACATGAAAGCCTGGAAATCAGGCTTTGCACTTTTACCTGACCTTTAAAGAGGCATTTGGGGACTCCCCAGGCTGGGGACAGGTGAGAGGAGATGCTCCATGGTCCCACCTGGGGTCCTGCCCGAGGAGGGGACACGGCACACCCAGCAAGCACTGGGATGCATTTCAGGAGAGGCATTAAATCTGAAATGCTCTAACTTGATTATTTCTTCTGCAGGCTGCTTTTGACAAAACTCCTCCATTTCCAAAGAGTTACACAGGATTTAGCCCCGCGCCGCTTTCATGTGAATTGTGTGGCTAAAGTTCCGTGCAGCTCTTTGAAAATTTCAGAGCCGGCGCTTTCCCCGAGATCGACAGCTGTTTTATCTGTCCTGACAGAAAATGGAGAGGGAACAAACGCTGCCAGGCGAGGGGGAAGAGGTTTGGTCGTGGTCTCTGCTGCACCTTTAATGTGAGGCTGGGAGAGCCATGCAGGAATGGCAACTCCTGCTGCACCTGGACGAGTTCTGCAGGATCTCCCTTTTCTAGGGGGGAAACTTGGGTGGTTTTGGGTTCTTTTTCCCTTCTTACATGGATGTAGGAACAGCACCTTGGCTCCCTTTGTCTGTCTGTGAAACCAAGGAAAGGGAACTAATTGATCATTGCTTTTGTCATCCCATCCGAAATCGGCTTCTGCCATAAATTCTTCTGCAGTGGATGTAATTAGTGTCAGTTATTTGTAATTAGCCGCCCCTTGGGAGATGTTGTCCCGCCTAGGACTGTTCCCAATGGTGGCAGTGGCAGGACTGGCACCAGTTTGCCCCAGGATTGCTCCAATCCCTGGCCAAGTGTGTTGACAGCAGCTGCTGCTCATCCACGGATCTAAGGCTTCATCCTGCTGCCAAATGCCACTCCAAGCATGTCCAAGCCACTGTCCTGTGCTGTGTCACAGGGGGATAGAGCACAAATCCCTCTATCCTTCTCCTGCCTTTCTCTCTGCGTCTGAAACTGTGGGGCTTGGCTCTGTCTCTGGAATTATACCACAGATTGGAATTCTCATTTTTAAGTTCATTTCTGCTCTGATTTAAAGGCTGAATTAACAAACAATGGCTTATTTGGTTTAAAATGCAAAAACACCATCTGGTCTTGGAGATGTGCTAAACCGCAGCGGGGGGAGCCAGAATGACACATGGGAAAGGTCTCCAGGAGGCACGGGTGAGGCTCCCAGGAGAATTCCTGCCGCTCCTGCCCCATGTCAAGGCAAGGAAAGCTGATCTTTGGTGTGGGCATCGCTACAGCTGCAGCTGGTGGCCTGGGGACAGCTCGATTTCAGGGGGTGCAGGACTTCAGCCCTCACTCAGAGCAGCGTCCTGGGAGCTCTCCCGTGCCACTGCCTCCTCTCCTCACCCTGCTGCAAAGTTCTGGAGTGGCATCCACAGGCATTGCTGGCCCGTGGGTTTTCCCTGGGCCACAGCCTTATCCCTTGCTCCAGAGCTGGCACAGGGCTTTCCAGCATCCCTGGCACAAGTGAGTGCCAGAAGTGAGTGCCCCCTCGGCCAGCAGGACTCAGGGAGTGACGACATCCCGTAAAACCCTCGATTACACCCCCGTGCTCATGGGTCAGCTCAGTCTTTGTGGTTCTTTGTGGCCCAGCCCCAGTGCCACTCCCGGCTCCGTGCTGTCCCTGGCTGCTGGTGATTTGATTTAATGCAGCTTTCAATCACTGCCAGCGGGCCTCGTGCTGCAGCAGCATCCCTGCTAAACACTCTGTGACAAATAATCTGAGGCTAAGCTTCCAGGACAGAGGAAATCGCTTTCCTCTTGAAATTAAAGTTGATGCATAATGGAAGGCACTAAGACGTCTCCAGCAGGAACATCGCCAGTTTGAGTCCATCCCCAGTCCCTCTCCGTCTGCTGCACGAGACGTGGCAGGTTAGGGAAGTCATTTCCTAGAGTTCAGCATTTGCAATTTGCATTCTATAATCTCCCGGCCATTTACCAGCAGATAATTTGTCATGGTTTGCTTTAGCCGTTGTGATATTGATATTTATTATGCAAATTGTATTTCCTACTACTTATTGTCCTCACCCTCCGAATATTTGAATTATCACAAACCTGTTTAGTTAATGGGGGTTGTCTCCCAGTTGCTGTGGGAGCCGCAGCGGGTCGCAGTGTGTGACATCGTGCAGGGGGGCTGCACTGTGATTAGGGACAGGCACACAGCGTGCCTGGATATGGGATGTCACAGCAGCCCGTGCAGCTGCTCTGCTGTGTTCAGTGGGGCTGGACTCCTCCTGGAGAGGAGGGAATTTGGGGTCCCAGCGTAAGACCAGTGCTTTCTCACTGACTGGGGTGAAGCTGGCTCAGTTGTGGAATTGTGATGGTTATGGTGGCCCAAAATCCTGCTCCTTGAGCAGGAAACACATGTTTGGCAAGGGTATGGAGCAGAAAGGCTCGTCATCATGGGAGAGAGAGAGTGGCATGGGGAGGTGGGGTTACAGGGAGGGATGATGCCCCAAACCAAGTCCCAGGCAGCAGCATTTTGGGTTTTCTTGGGTGTGAAACCAGCTTGGTTTCACATTCCAAAGGGTGAAAGTTATCTCCAGCCCCACAGTGTGACTCAGTGCTTGCCCTGGGCGGTTTTAACTTCAGGCTTGGCAGAATCTGGGATGATAAAGCCGAAGTGACAATTCACCTGCCTCAGGTTAACTTGGGATAACCTAATTAATAAGGCTGGGAATATTTGACATCCTCTGCGTTTGCTCCATTAACGCTTGCATGGACCCATTGTCAGCGATTCTGTGGCTCCATCCCTGGTGCTGTGGGTGGGGGGAAAGCTCGGACCCTTCCCGGGCGGGATGAACCCCCCGGTGCCCGCGGCCGCTCCGGTGCCGCGTGTTCCGGTCCAGCCGAGCGCTCAGGGGAACAGGGCGGACACTCCGGGGCTTTACTTCTTCATTTGCTCCGTTCGAACGCGGTGCGTGGGCGAGAAATCCGCAGCCAAGCCGGGCTGGTTGCCGGGCTGCGCTTACCGAGCCCCGACCGCCGCCCCGGGGGCTCGTGGGCTCCGGCCCGTCCGCTCCCCGGGAGCCGCCAAGGCTCAACACCGCCTCCAGCGGCGCGGGGAACCGGGAACCGGCGCCGGGAACCGGGAACCGGCACCGGGAACCGGCATCGGGAACCGGCACCGGGGAACCGGGAATCGGCATCGGGAACCGGGAACCGGCACTGGGAACCGGCACCGGCTTGCTGGGGCGGGGGGACACGGTGCACAGGAGCAGAGCAGGGCACGGACACCGCGGGGAAATACACGCTGCTGATGGCGGGGATGCGGAGGGGATGCTCCCGGGACGGAGAGCGCTGGCGGGGGGCACCGGCGGATGAAGGAATGAAGGAAGGAAGGATGCCGGGGTGGTACCCCAGGGTGGGAGGAGGATGCTCCGGGGGGCGGGAGCAGGACACACGGCCCCGGAAAGGGGAGCGGGGTGGAAGCTGCGGCTGGGGCGCGGGGCACGGCCCCGGCACGGCGCTGTCCCGGCACGGCGCTGTCCCGGCACGGCTCTGTCCCGGCACGGCGCTGTCCCGGCACGGCGCTGTCCCGGCACGGTTCTGTCCCGGCACGGCGCTGTCCCGGCACGGCGCTGTCCCGGCACGGCGCTGTCCCGGCACGGTTCTGTCCCGGCACGGCGCTGTCCCGGCACGGCTCTGTCCCGGCACGGCACTGTCCCGGCACGGCGCTGCCCGGGGGTCGGGCCCGGCACGGCTCTGTCCCGGCACGGCTCTGTCCCGGCACGGCACTGTCCCGGCACGGCGCTGCCCGGGGGTCGGGCCCGGCACGGCGCTGTCCTGGCACGGCACTGTC